>VSDK01018139.1:415830-429390 GCA_009767595.1 Symbiodinium kawagutii
AGGAATGCCTGCCAAAGCCAGAATTTTCAGCAAGTCGGCATCTGTGGTTGAGTCAGCAACTCCAGTGTCTGAAGGTGGCTTGGTTTTGCTGCTAGTCGTCGATGGTTTCCGGCTCGGCCCTTCAGAGCGTTTCTTTGCTTGCGATTGCTCCAGACGTGACCCCATCGACTCTACCAGTCCTCCAAGCCAAATATCTTCACCTGGGACATTATTGAGGTGAGAAACTTGAACCAAACCAGCTTTCATGTCATCAATCGGAAGTAACTCGTTGCCCTCATCAATTTGGCACAAGTGCAAACTGTACTTGTCATCCAGTCTCAAATATCGATGACCAACAGCTTCGAAGACAGTGAAAAAGAAGTGGTCAACAACAAGGTCCACCGTTCGATGCTGCATTGACCAATGTTCCAAGAGTAGTGAACCCTTCGTCAATTCAGTCTCAGAAGCAAGCTCATTTTGTGGTTTCAAAAGGGTCCAACCCATCTTCCAGGTACTGAAGTTTATCTCGCCAATGTGGAAAAATGTGAGGTCGGTACTGTCAAGGTCTGAAATGAAGCAAAGGACAATGCGTGATTGCTCCAAGAGAGTACGAGCTAGTGATTTCTCTGTTCCTTTCTTTCTGGACCAGAAATGTCTCTTGCAAAATGTTTTGAGTTTCTCTTCTAGCCGATGGGCAAGCTGTCGCCACTGCATCGGAATCGCTCCACAAAAGCAGTGGCCACTCTTGAAACAATTTGTCACTTTGAACATTTTGGAGAGAATTTCTGGCTCAAATGTGATCGACCCCTCTTCATGGGAGATCAAACCACAACGGTCTTGCCACTTCTCCTCCAACTTGGTTTTCAAACCCATTTGCACCGACATCTTGTTTTTGTTACTCAACGCTGCCTGCAGGGGGCCAGATCATAGAGTAGAATTGAACGTTACAGTCATTGTCATAATCACTGTCATGATCCATTATAGTCACTGTCCTCATTGCCATAATCAATAATCAATGTCATTATCATGGCCATTATCGTTGTCAGGTCATAATCATTATCAAAATAATTGTCATCATAATTGTCATAATTCATCATAATTGTCATAATGAGAATGACACAATCATTGTTGCACATTGTTACCAGTGTCAGTATCATTGTCAAAATCAGTGTTGTTCATGATCTATAAGTAGACAAAGTGAATAAGCCACCAAGTAAGTAGACGATGACCAAGCAAACTCAGTACGTAAGTAAGCAAGCAAACAAATAAGTAATAAGTAAGTAAGTAAGTAAGTAAGTCAGGAAGTTATCGATGCACGGTGTTGAGACTTAGTTGTACGTCAATGTACATTAGAACTGATCAGAATCCTTAAAGCCTTAAAGAATTAACGTCCCCCACCCAATTAAAACATTTCGGACTTCTGGCTTTCAAACAGTCAAACCCCCTGCCTGAGCCAATTTTGCACAGGGTGGAATCCAAGTCATATGAGACATCAGCTGGCTCTGTTCTGCTTCATGAAAGGTTGCAGCTGAAGTCACATTTTGGAACACGCGAGGGGCCTTGGTCAACATCTCTTGGGAATGTTTCTTGAAGTTCTCAGCATCATGGGCTTCTTGTTTCCGAGATTCGGCCGCAAGTTCTTTGAATTTCCTTCTGATTTCAGCCACATCTGCATGGAAGTCACGAGTGGCAAAAGGAACCATGGACAGTTTATGAAGTGCATCCTGAACATCTGCAAGCACAATCACTCCATCGTGACGAACCGTTCCTGGTGGATCGGTCTGGAGTAGGTCAGCAGAATTGGAAGTTCGGTTTCCAAATGCAGAGAAGCCATGCCTCCATGCATGTGTCCCCAGACTCCCCAAATGATCATAGAATGCTCGCTCTTCTCGTGTCAACTTTTGGTACTCAGCTGCCAAATGCTTGATGGAATATTTGGACAGCTTTCTGCCAGCATGGTTCAAGTGGACATATGCTCTCCAAGACCCTCCACCTCCACCCTTGGCACCAGGTTGTTTTCCAGCTAGTTTCTGTGATTTTGTCTTTGCACTGTGTTCGCACAACTCTGGAAAACTTTGCATTGCGATTTGCCTACAGCACCAATCTGCAGAAATTGATTCTGCCTTTGGAACCCATGTCTGGAGGCCCTTGCTCATGACAAGTCTTCGAATGGAACCGTGCTTGGCTTCAATAGCTGCAGTGTCAAGATCCACAAAAGACGCAAAGAATTCAAGAGCTGCCCTTGCCTCATCATCCCAATGAGGGTGCTTCTGCAAAAACATGTGTGTAAACTCGTCTTGCACGCACACCGGGAGGCAATCATCATCATAAGAATCATCGGCTGAGTCGAGCATTCTGCTGAACAGCCGGTAGGGGCATTCTTTCCTCACAGATCGAAGTCGGACATAAGCTGAACAGCCTGCTCGTGAAAGCAACCTGAAGGCCAGGCTGCGCATGCTCAAAGTCATACCATCGCATGCCAAACCAGAAGGACATTTCTGGAACATTTCAAGCAAATCACGTAGAAGCTTTTCGGTGTCAGCATCACGTGCAGCCTCCACTATCCGGTAAGAACGTTTCTGACCCGAAGCTGCCTTCTCAGCTTGCTTCCTTTCCCAAGTCTTGCTACTGAGCCTGAGGCATGCGTGTAGCCAGTCACTGGTGGCGTTGACCATTTGTTTGGCCACAACCAAGTGTGGACCAGGATTTGACTGCGACCAAGCGCAACACTTTTGCTTGTATTGCTTGTTGCGTGCTGCCCAATCATCTGGAAGTGCTGTCGCTGATGCTGCTACACCACCTTCACTGCAGTCAAGGTCAAAGTCTTTGCCGGGGCAGTCACCAGATTCATGCTCACCACAGAAACCATTCCCAACCGACTCTGAAACAGGATCCTGCAACTGTAAAGCAGAATCAGAAGCATTGGTTACGGGCAATGGCTCGTCAGCCCCAAGAAAGTCCCAACCAATGCGCTTGTCTTTGCTGTGGCCATCATCTGAAAGTGGAGCGATTTGAGGACCACCTGTGAATTTTACCATGATGCGGCTTAGAAGGCCATGACAGCATGCCAGCAACCCACACCAATTTATGGGCTGTTCCTGCCGTAACCACTTGTTCCTCACAAAGAGAGGCGTTTTGCATGGCAGCAAGCTCCAAACAACATGCGTTGTCAATTTGTTCATTGAGTCTTCAAAAGAAGAGCAGCAACCAAAAACGCAATGATGTGTGAGGACTTCTGACTCCCAGTCTCCATTGAGCATGGAGCCAATGACATATCTTCTCATTGCTGTGACGCACACAGATGCTTTCTTGGTGGGTTTGTAAGACTCATCCTTTCCAGCTGGAAACGGCAGGAATAAATCAAACAGTTCCATCCGGTGTTGTTGGGGTCTTCCAATTGGGGGTGCATCCATGATGACGCATGCCTCTTCCATGATGATTTGACTCAATATCTGCCTCAATCGATCAAGCTCACCAGCTCCAGTTTGACACAGAGCAGTGGAAATCATCCCAGTAACTTCTGGCTCTACTAGGCCCAAAGCAAATTTCTGGATCCCAGCAGCAATGTGGATGTCACAGCATTTCCTTGGCCGAGTGAGTCTACCAGTCTACCAGTCTACCAGTCTACCAGTACCATAGTCCACCCTACACTGTTTGTTTTGATGCTAAGGCTTACACCAGAAAGGCCAGGCAATCATGACAAATGAGTCCTAAGCCAAGCTAAGTAAAACAAACATATTTCAGTAACCAACAAAGCATCATTGTATCGGCGCATCAGTCATCATCAGTCATTGCTCATTACAGCGCAGGTTTCGCAGTCTAATGATTATGGGAACGATTGAATGAATGACAGGAAATGAAGTAAAATTAATTGTGAATGAAGTGACATGAAATCATCTTTGAGAAATGGAATGCATGAATGCATGAATGAATGAATAAATCAATGAATCCTTGAATCAATGGATGAATGAAGGAAGGAATGAATGAAAGAATGAATCAATGAATCAATGAATCAATGAACCCATGAATCAATGAATCAATGAACCAATGAACCAATGAATCAGTGATATGAATCAATGAATCAATGGTATGGATGACATATAGGTCACAGTATATCATTATATAATGAAACCTTTGAAATGAATCAGATGAATAATATGGACTGAAATGGAATGACATGGCCTGAACAACATGAATGAATGAATGAATGAATGAATGAATGAATGAATGAATGAATGAATGAATGAATGAATGAATGAATGAATGAATGAATGAATGAATGAATGAATGAATGAATGAATGAATGAATGAATGAATGAGTGGGTGAATGAATGAATGAATGAATGAATGAGTGAATGAATGAAGGAAGGAAGGAAGGAAGGAAGGAATGAAGAAATGAATGAATGAATGAATGAATGAATGAATGAATGAATGAAGGAAGGAAGGAAGGAAGGAATGAAGGAATGAAGGAAGGAATGAAGGAATGAAGGAAGGAATGAAGGAATGAAGGAATGAAGGAATGAAGGAATGAAGGAATGAAGGAATGAATGAATGAATGAATGAATGAATGAAGGAATGAAGGAATGAATGAATGAAGGAATGAAGGAATGAAGGAATGAAGGAATGAAGGAATGGATGGAAGAATGAAGGAATGGATGGATGGATGGATGGATGGATGGGTGGGTTTGTTGATGGATGGGTGGATGGATGGATGGATGGACGGGTGGACGGATGGATGGATGGACGAATGAACTGTTTGGGCAGGTAGTTATTGTCACCGTGCTTCTGGCATTGCATGGCAGTCAGTGTTCTGTTGAATACTGAAAGATGTGTGAATGCAAATCAGCGGGTGGCAGTGTGCAGTGTAGAATGATCATGATTATGTATACGCTGTGCATTTGCATTTTTATATTGAATATGTTCGTACACAGTGTACATATGTTTATATACATATATATGTATATATTTATTTACATACATGTGTCAATACAAACTATTAGTATATGTTGCTCAATGTATTGCTATTATCCGGCAAGTCTCGTAAACTTGCTGGCATGGTGTTGGCGAGACTGCTTCTTGACTGCATCATGCACTAGAGACCGTTCTGCACGAAGGTTTGCACTGTAACGGTCGATCATTGCAACCTGGCAGTACCAGTCGAAAAGATCAATAACTGTCTCCACTTCAGGTATTGATTGCAAGTGGGCCAAAACTGCTGACTTCAAACACTCACCAGTGTTACGTTGCAAAACTTGCAAGGCAGAAGGAACTGTTCCTGTGAAATGAAAATATTTCCCAGCATGTGGCCCAACTTCTTCCCTGATGAGCAATTGCAACGACAGCTCACTTTGCAAAAGCTTGGCATGAGTAGATGACTCCAAGGATGCAGCGCTTGCCAGGCTAGAAGACACGGAGTGGTTGTTGGTGTTCCGTGTTCGCACTTTCATGGGTGTTTCGTCATATTTGCGCTTCCACACAAAAGCGATACCCTTCCAATGCCCAGAAAGAATTTTTGTAGCTATGGTGCTGAGGAAACTTCCCCACAAAAGCATACTTCCTTCCAGAGCTGCTGATGAACATTGTACCAGCAGCCGATCGGCATGAGATGAATCTGCTACTTCAGATACTCCTGCTTGTTTAGCTGCTGCGACATTGCTCATGATGGGTCTTTTGGGATCAAAATGGGATAGAACCCTAGGATCCACGAAAGTCTCCTCACCGTTTTGGTCACTGCAGTGGTAGCGAGCTGCAATGCAAACAGCCTGGAATGCAGACAAATTGTCTCAGACCGAACTGCTGCTGCTCACAGTTAACAGTTATCAACAGTTACCGATTGATTTAATTTACTTCAAAACTTAGACTCAGACCCGTGACCAGCGGTGCAAAGGGAGAGCAAACAACATTGTCAACAAGTTGGGTATTGAACCTTGTGGTCAAAATGAGATGTACTTGGTAACTTGTAACTGTAACTGTAGCTTTGTTAACCAACAGGATCATCACATTGTCATCATTATCATCATCATTGCAAATGCTTCGCTATCTGGTCACTCACAAGACATTTACCATATCGATTAATCAATCTAAATCACACTACATTCATGACATCGCTCTGTGCTCAGCTTCACCCTCCAATAACTAAAAACTCACTTTGATCCAACCAAGAAACCCTTTGTACTGGCGGTACGTTTTCACCAGTAGCTAAGGCCAGCAAAGCATTCCACAATGTCGATTCCTTGGACAATAGGGACACAGAAGTGGAATGGGTTTCCGTGTCAGCCTCTGTCTTTGCCTGATTCTTCTGCTGCTGCTGCCGCTGCCTATCTTGGTGTTTTGCTGCTTTGACAGCACGAGCATGCTCAATTCCAGTGATCACAGGCACTGGGGCGTTCAAATGATCTGGACCTTTCATGTCATCCCTAGCCCTAGCTCGCTTGGCCCACTGCCTTCTTTGGCAAGCAGTCCCCGAACTTCCCAGTGGTCTACCAGGTCTCCTTTTGATTGGTGCAGTGTGTTGCTGCAAAACAGGAGTCATAGCATTAGAGCTTTCAGCGGCAGCACTGTCACTGTCCACAGCAAGCTCTTCTGTGAACGCAGCATCCCAAAGAGAAATCTTTTCAGAAACACCAACTTCCACTTGTGTCACTGGGTTTTCTGGCACAGTTTCCGAAGCGCTGCCCAAATCATTAGAATTAGAATCGACCATCATATCGTTGTTGGCGCTGGCAGTATCCAAATCATTGTCATCGGCAGGATCATCAAAGTCAAAGGCATCGTTCCAGGGCATGGCACTCGAGGTGTGATTCTGGCTCAATGGTTCATGATTCCTGTTACTGAGACTGCTACGGCTATGGCGCTATGGTTTCTCATACCGTGATTCAAACAGTACATCATATATACAGAAGATTGGGCGTTCAAAAAGCTTTCACCAGTGACCTACTTACTCGCTAGCCGCTGCTATCGCTCTGTGTCACTATGTCTTTAGTGTTCTGTGTTGTTTCAAACAGTGTGAACTGCAAGTTTGTTGGCTTGAGCCGCCTATGGCACAAGAAAACAACAGCAGCCTCAACAGCCACCCAAGAAATTTGCTGCTGGTTGACCAGTGGCATCACATGAAACTGAAACCGAAACCATTGCCATTTCACCTGACTGGAGTTCAAAAAGATAGCTTTGCTTAGTTAGGCTTAGCGGCTTAGCGGCTTAGCTGTACGATGTTTGAAACGGAAATAACTCAGTAAGGGCTCTTGACAGTTATCCAAAATCACCCATCAGACCTCCGCACACCACAGATGCAGCCCCATCCTCTCACGGTTTATCTTGATCCACTCGTTCATGTTGAGGACCTTCTTGACAAGCCAGTATCCCGCCCCTTTCCACTTGATTGTGGAAAGGTCCTTCATCCACCTGGAAGCAAGTTCATGGAGGTATGGGATTATGATTAGGACTATGACTATGACTATGAAGCAAAATGACCACCCAAGGAAAAAGACCATGTCTACTCAGTCTACTCACTAGTCACTAGTCACTAGTCTGGTTAAGATTCTTCTAAGGGACAACCAATTCCCCTAGGGCCCTAGGACTGCAAGTGTTCACTGTTCACTGCGGTTTCAAGTTTCATGTCACTCTCTACCCTACCCTGGCCTCTTCAAAGGGGTGTCATCAGAACCCTTGGTAATGGGTTTGTCGAACCCAAGCACTTGCTCAGAGATGACAGCCCTTGGCTCTGTGGCCAGGAGTAATTCCCGAATGCCTTCGAAAGTCACCAAGTATTCATGGTGTAGCTCTACACTCCCAGCTGCATATCTGTCGGCTCGTTGCGTTGAAAAGGGGTGGCAAGGTCCTCCCACCATCATCAAATCCACATCACAAGGAGCTGGGTCACAATGATGACAGCCAACACCATTCCCATGGTCTGTGCAGTTGATGCCTTTGCATTGATCATCAATCGTAGGGAACCAGTGTGTAGGAGAATTGTCTGGGAAGTTGATCTTCACGAAGTCTTTGCACTTCATTAGCGGATCGCTAGCGCTCAACAAATGAAATGGTATGCCCAAAGCCTCACAGCGCAAGGGAAGGGCCACCTACTACGTTGAGCACACACGTATCCATAGCTGCTAGCTGATAGCTCTTCACTACCTTTGAAATGCTCAAACAGGCCTGACATAGTCCAAAACACCTGGAAATCCAATCCATCTAACCTGTCACATGCTATCATCTATCAGGTTTCACCACTGATGTCCATGTTCAACGGGTAAGACAGATTGATCTGATCGAACTGGCCACACACTAGCTGGCTAGCAGCCACTAGCAGCACTAGCACTAGCAGCTGAATTGTATATCATATTTGTGATTAGTAAGCATAAGAAGTAAATCCCACTTCCAAAGATGTCCTGGGTCCTAAGTCCTGTTAAAACCTCCTGGCCTCCAAGACAAAAGACTCGGCGCTAGCGCCAGTGCAAGAGGATACGATTTTGGCTTGACCATTCAACTTCAGGGCCTGGCCCCGAGTGAACTCAGTGGTATACTGTGCCAATAGTTTTGCCCACCAAGTCTGACAAGCAGATGGCCCCATATGGTCATCGGACTCATCTTCATCACTACTGCTGGATCTACATGCTTCTGCCTCATCAGTCAGCCGTGACGATTCCTTCAGAATTTCATCTGCCATTTCATCCCATGAGTCAGACTCACGAGTGACAGTCTCTGTGGGTGGACTCTTCTTGGCATTGACCCTTTCATGAATGTCACGGTCACTACTACTACTTTGGTCCTGTGTTGTTGCAAAAGAGGCTGCCTCCTGCAGAAGGCTTGCCATTGTGGCATCCCAGTTGGTACCAGTATCAGTATTGACAGTATTGATATCAGAATCAGTGTCAGTACCGGTACCGGTACCAGCATCATCATTGCATGCGGTTCCTTGAGAGGTCTCCAAAATGGACTGCTTTGGATCATGACGGCCAATCTGTGCATTCGTCAAGATCAGATCATCTGCAAGGTCGTCCCAAGAACTAGTGACAGTGGCAACCTTCACCTGAGAAGGCCTGCCGCTGTTCTCAGGAACATCAGCAGCTGGCTCGTTGGGCTTCGATGCCATGGTGGGTGTTTGCAAACTGGTTGGAAAAGTGCCTACACAGAATCTGAACACCTGAATTCACAGATACAATGCAAGAGCAACATGAACATAAGTTAGGTATGTAAACGCATTTCACAAAGGTCTCTTGAACGTTGAAGTTGCCACTGTGGCTGCAGTCAGTAAAGCCTGGCCCTAACCCTAACCGTGTTCCATGCCCATGATACCAGAGTCTCTTGCCTGCTGCCGACCGTGTGCTTTGAGCACAATGCCTCTTGGAAATTGTGTCAGAAGCACTTGCTCCAAAACTCAACACCATCAATTCAACATCACATGTCTTGAGAGAACTTGTTGGATGGGTGTCATGAGTCATGATCTGATCAACGATCAGCAGCTCTGTGCAATCATTGACCACAACACTGACCTGAGTACGCCTGCCCCCTAAGACATACGCACAGCTGAATCGACAGCATGCATACAGCGTACAGCTGATTTGACCCTGGTTTCATCGCCAAAATATCACGTCCAGGGTCCAGGGTCACAACGTGTCTGTGATTAAAAGATAACTGGATCAAATCTTGGTTTGTAGCATGTAGTAGGGCCACACTTCATCGATTTATTTGCATGTCCTTCCCCCCCACCTGGTGAGAGTCATGAGAAGCTCCAAAACAACATTGACATCATGAACAGCAAGAACAAGAAAACCATACTGCAGTATACAGGCAATTCGACAAGAAAGAATGCAATCAGGAAAGTGCCAAATCTGCCAGCACACCCGAACGTGTTGCGCTGTCCCAAAGCAACTAGATATTTTCACTCAATCATTCACATATTCTGGATTCTAGACTTGGCTCGAAATCATTCACACCTCTCACCACATAGCTCCAAACTGCGACAAAACGCCTCACATGCTTACTCACACACCTTCTTACCAAGCTCTCAATGATTCACACTTGCAATTACACACCTCCAGCAAACACAAAAAATATTACACATTTCTTACAATTTGATCTTACACCTTTCTCACAACATAAAAACACTTACACTTTTCTTACAGTTTGCTCTTACACCTTTCTCACAACACAAAAACACTTACACTTTTCTTACAGATTGCTCTTACACCTTTCTCACACCTATGCTCACAGAATTAATTATTTTCAGCCCTTTCAGTGGTTAGCAGCAATGGTAGTCATAAATCCACTACTACCTGAAGTTCTGAAAATTAGGCATTTTTTGTATGATAGATGGGAAGGTCCCAGGGAGCATCACATTTTGCATCAAGCTTCATTCCCCCGTGGCAGGGCAAATAGAAAGAAACAACTGTTGATATTTCTGAGATGTCTTCATGTTTGTCCCGTTGGTTTGGAAATAGGGTGGTTTCTCAAAATGGGGGTGCCCCCAAATCATAATTTATATAAACCGAGAAATAAACCATCCATTTAAGAGGCAACCAAGCACGCAACCCCGCTGTCAAAAAAAGGTGAAACGGGGAAGCCAACGCAAACCCTAGTGGCTCAGTAGGGTTCGAAAATGTTGCGAAGGCTCCAAAAATTTGCGCAGAAAAAAAAGTGTAGCAGTGACAGCAGTGTAGCACATGTGACAGCAGGCTAACATATCCTGCAGATCGAGGCCGTGGTGTATTCCGACTGCCATGGCACCCGTGCGCGACAGGCGACCCAGTTCATGTAGCAACCCTGTAGGAAAATAAAATCGAGGAGCATGTGGCCGACATGCGAAGCATTTTGTCAATGGGTGGAGAAGCAGCGGACACACAGCAAAGGAACTGGCTCTGTGCAATATTGTAACCATCCATTTTGGGGGTCCCGATTTGAAGGAACCAGCATGTTTGTTCCATGTTTGTTCCGTTGGTTTGGAAATAGACGTCTGCTTTCTATCTTGTCGATCAATTCACAGGGTTTCTGGGCATCGACCATACTTTCATTGGGGTGGTTGATGGGAACATGTACAGGAAACTGTTGTTTGAGCAACCAATTCAAGGGGTTTCCTGTAGATTTTCCTACCAACCGTTTCTGGGATACTTACCCTCTCACTCTTGGTATTGGCTTCTCTATCGACTTCCCAAACAAAGCCCCTGAAGCCTGAACCTGCTGATACTGAAGATCTGATGACTTTCAACTTTGGGCTTCTTCCCATGACATTTAAAGCTACCATGAAAACAAAACTCTGGACCCTCTTCTAAGAACCAATTGCTTGCATGTTTGCCAGCATGGCAAACGTCAAACAAAAAACATGAAAACATCGGAATCTGTAAAAAAGCTTTGGCAGTGCTTTCTTGGACGGAACATCAACCAGGAGTGCTGCGCTGGCTTTCGCGGGTGGGGTATTTTCACTTCCCTTGTTCAAGCTTTATATAGATTAATCATCAGACTTTTGAATGCTGCTCATGTATGGTTTTGAACGCTGGGAAGACACAGCAGTACTGGCCAGCGACCAAAATGTCCGGCATTTTTTGTTTTTTCTAAGGAAGAGAATCCCATGATAATCTATTAAATCAATCAATCGAACACAAGCCAAGCCGCTTTAAAGCCTGCTGCTGAAGGTGTGGCAGTGGTTGCTGCTGGGGGGGGGGGGGCACAAAGAAGCCCGAGCAAGTCCGACTGCAGGCAGGTTGTTGGCGGGTGAGTTGATTGGTTGGTTGAATTCCTACGAGAGGATACAGAGAGGTGTGGTGGTTCATGCTGGAAACCTCAATGCCCAAGTTACATGCTGGTCGCTTAACTGTCTCAATTTGGTGAAGGAAGATCGGAGGAGTTGCGCTATACATCATTATGAAGAAAATATTGAAACATTTCTTAAACGTATCAAAATATCATCACTAGAGAATCACTATTGTAAGAGGTGTATCATCACTATCAAAACACCTTTGCAACAGCCACCGACAGTTACAATAGCTATTTGAGCCAACCCTTCACAGGAAACAACGTAAGACTTGAGGGCTGCCAACTTCCTCTTTCTCGTAAACATTCAACTCTCCGACAGATTTTGCAAATGTGCCTGGGTCAATGTGCCTGATCAGGGTGGGTATGGGTCGGTGAAAAATAGGGTTCCACGTAGGGATCCTCAGATTCATTTAGGGGTCGTCGGCTCTATCGACCCACATCCATCTGGCACATGTATGTACAAACCCGAATGTATATGTATACATGCTTGCATGACACATATCTTCTGTCTGTGGGCGTGTAGGATGCATGCATCCATGTATGCAGGTAGGTAGAGTGGGGCTGGATGTATGTCGGTATGTTTGTAGGAATGACTATATATAGTTGGGAGGGGCTTGTTGTGAGCGCTGCACAGGGCACTTTTTGACACAAGTTTGCTGCAACTTGAGTGCTTGCATCTGGATTAATCTGGATTAATCTGGATTAATCTGGATTAACCTGGATTAGTCCAGGAGGAAAAAAACTCAAAACACCAAAAAGACTCAAAAGATTTTAGCAATTTTGAGGTTGCTTGAATATGTTCCATTCAGTTGTTATCAGTTGTTTTTGCAAGCTGGGGTCATATCATGATGTATTAGTTTCCCTTTACTGAGGGCATAACTAGTATTTAGCACATATTTTCTTTGCCATGAATTGGATTTATTGGTATGGCATTGTCCATTCAAATGGTTTCCATGCTACTGAAATAATTGGGTTGGCAACATTATGCTATCCAATACATGGCAGTGAATATGTAAAATAGCTCAGAGATTTGAGTTTTGTCCTCCATCCTGTGGGTAGAAGTCCTAAAGGACTTATGCCATGATTTGCAGAAACTGCTACATTCATAATTACCATGAATCAAGGGGCTTCTGCGCAAATCATGATTGCTATGCTTTGCATCATGAATTTGATCTTTATTATGGCTAGTTTTGATTACAAAGGTTACTTATGGTCACTGTGATCCATAGGGTGACTAGTGGCAAATTATAGTTATTCTGATAATGGTATTTGTCCTGGTGTTCATTGATATGTGTGGTACTTATGTTTGCATGTATATTTAGTGTGGTATTTAGAGCAAATTATGCCCTGCTTATTTGTGTTGGGTAATATTTTCTTATCCCTAATGATTACATTTTATTATGGCTAATCCTGGCCAATATTCTTACAACTGCAATGACAGCACGAAGGCCCACACCTAAAGAATTGCCAAGGTGTCAACATTTAGAGTGGTGAGTATTTATGCAGCCCTTGTGTATTACATGGAAATCACTGGCTCCTGCACCACATTTGTAAGTTTATAACTTTCTCAAAATTTCTTGATACTGGGTACCTGTATATGAAATTGCTTCTTAATACTATCAGGTTTTGTATCAAATATCTTTGTAGCAGTTGGTTACTAGTAATATTGTTGGCCTCCTCTTAGCTCACTGTGTAAATTGACTCTATGGGCCCTGGTATAGCATTTGCATTTGCTGTATGGAAAGAAAACCATGTGTGTATATGGTTCCATTGGACTGACTGTGTTATCAATGGTTTCATGAATGATGTAAGTAAGCTAGTGGGACAGTATAA
>VSDK01018139.1:429975-453393 GCA_009767595.1 Symbiodinium kawagutii
TTTGGTTTTTTTGTTTTTTTTGGTTTTTTTGGTTTTTATATCTAGATTAATCTGGATCAATCTGGATTAATCCTGGAACCAAAAAACCAAAAAAACCAAAAAAACCAAAAAAACCAAAAAAACCAAAAAAAACAAAAAAACCAAAGTTTTGGGACTATGGAGCTATGGGTTAGGTTTGGCATAGTCCCAAAACTTTGGTTTTTTTGTTTTTTTTGGTTTTTTTGGTTTTTTTTGTTTTTTTTGTTTTTTTGGTTTTTTTGGTTTGTTGATGGAAATCCACAACCATTTTGGTAGGCAAACGAGGATTGTTGAGAGCGCGAAATAACCCAACAGAATAATAAATATGATAAAATTATAGGCATTTCAGCGCTCACAACAAGCCTTTCTGATATAGTTAATGACGATATTTCTGTATGTATGCCTATGCGTCTGTATGTATATAGTTTTACTTATGGGTGCATGCGTGTATCACAATGTATGCATGCACATGTATGCATGTACTCGTGTAACTCATGTAGGTATGTGTCTAAATCTATACGTGAATAGATGTGTCTAGGCACATCATGTCTGAGTAAGTGAGCATACATGAGCACCATGAGCGGAATCTGCTCATGACAGTATCCATGACACATAATGACACCTACGATCTCTACGATCCCGCATGTATAGCTTCTTCCAAAGGAAATTCAGCTGGCTGACTGGTCGTTTCACAAGAATTGCCAGTTGTCAACAGTTCAACAGGGAGGTGCCCCATAGGTATTAAATCCTCATCTAATGCCCAAACGGGATGGTTCCGAAAGGATCATCGCCCAGTGATCTCCCACGGTTGACCAGTCCTTTTCTGCTCAGTGTGCAAGGTATTTGCTTCCTGATGCCCTCAGTAAACATCAAAGAACTTGCCGCTGCAGCCAGCCCATCATAACGCCAGGTGTCTGCGGATGTCTACTTCAGATCATTTCATGGGTCATGCAGTAAGTGATAAGCTCCGCGAGATGCCAATTCACAGCACTGGCCGCACAAATGGAGCAGAAGAGTGGTGACACTTGGCATCGAAACAGGTACTGAAAATAATCCAGCACCCTGCGTAGAACTTGGAGTCTCAACACATTACAGTTGCGTTGAGATCGCAGTAGAGGGCTTCTGATCGCAAGTCAGCTGGGTCGACTCCATGTCCTTGAACCGCTTACCGGTAATAAGCTGCAATGATCCTCTGTATCATAAGTAGATATAAGTCGTAGTATTGCTCCACTGCAACTTTCACTGGTGCAAGTGGACAGTGCAATAGCAAGGTAATGCAATCTTTGGGCAAAAGCAACAGTTAACATCAATAAGCTGTACAAATGGACATGACAATTTGATGCGGTGTCAATTGAATTGGTGAATCAAACTCAATGTGCAGCACAAATGGATTCACCAACAGCAATTCAATGAGCTGTTCAGCAAGCCGATGGTCCTGCAGAAAAACGAGTTGTGTAAATCTATTGCGCTAGAACAACGTAGTAGTTACGGTCCAGAGCTGCACAAGAAGCAACTTTCAATTTCTACTCAAGAGCGGGAGAACAAAAAGACAGTTGTGAATTATGATTGATAATGATGGTTGTGGGTGGTTGATAGTGGTTATAATATTGATAATGGTATATACTGGTTAAAAATGGCTACATATCCATACATATACAATCTACTTATTGGCTAGTGATTCTGATGATATCATATGCATGATATCCCTTTTACAAACACACTATTATCTATCGATATCTCTAGATGAACAAAGTTCAGCACCAAACGACAAAACGTCGAATACCACTTGCCATATGGTTCATCCCACGTCGTATTGAACATCTCGATATCCCCTGTTCGCATTGCCCTTGGGTTTGGTGGCCCTACATCACCAACATCACGACCTGCATTGATCTGGACTTGAATTAAAATCAACAGTGATAAAGATGACAACCTAACGATGAATTGAACATTCAAACCTGTCATCAATGATAGCAGCCAAAATAAATCACCCAGTAGCCTCCCCTTCTTCCCCCAGCATCAACGGCTTGCAGGTTTGAGAAACGCAGCAGTGGCATTTGCGGCAAAGACTTGCTAGTGCCCATGCCATTTTTGCCACTCCTAAGCCCGCACCGTCAAATCAGCTGCTGGTGTTTGGGGAATGTGCGAATGACTATGATCATTATGTCTAGCATCATCAGAATCATCCAGCGTTAATATGAGCAGGTGTTCAAAGGAACTCTAGAAAAACTTCCGTTGCCTGGCCGGTCCATACCGATTTGTTTCTGCTGGATTCATGCAGAGCACTCCATGATTTGCAGCTGTTTTCTCGCATGGACCGAAGAAAATGGATGTTGCACTCCAGTCAATCCGCGTACGAATCTTTTGGGTATGTACATAATACCCCAAAAGGGTTTATCCAACAGGGCAAGAACAAAGTCAAATGTGGCGAGTATTTCCAAAAGTTTATGTTCTTACAATGGGCATTCCGTTCCCCACAGCCCCTCATGTGTGCCAAATGGCAACAATGCCGCAAGCACTTCAAATCCTATGCCATGATAGTAAGACCATGCATTTGATACATATAAATATAAATCTCCATGACTCTTGTGTAAACAAAATACGTGCTCATATATATATATATATATATGTATATATATTTATGTGTATATATATATATTATTCTATATGCACATGCATTTCAATGGTGGAGTATATAAACCCGTTCACATGGTATTTCACCAAAGGTTCTGTGGGGCCCCAAGGGTGGCTAGGCAAACATCTGCCATCCACTGCTGTGTGACCCCGGGCCCAGTGCCAAGGAGCTCGAACTTGCTGGTGGTCGCCTAGCGGGGGCATCACACCATGGGGATCCGCGGGATCCAGACTGACTACGGATCCATGCAGCGTTTTATATACACAATCTGCATTTGTATGCATAAAATTACATGCATACAGATGCACATATTTTGTATAATATGATTAC
The DNA here is from genome assembly GCA_009767595.1 of Symbiodinium kawagutii. NCBI lineage: Eukaryota > Dinophyceae > Suessiales > Symbiodiniaceae > Symbiodinium > Symbiodinium kawagutii. The sequence continues at coordinate 432,959 of VSDK01018139.1, forward strand.
TCTGTAGAAACATGATAAATGCATCAGATCGGCATGCCAAAATGTCAAATATAGAATAAATGGGCAATTGCGAGGATCCAAAGCTGCAGTATACAGTCTGTCAGGACGCGATTTGTTCACACCAGCTGCTGGTCTGTCCCTCATGTCACACCCACGAGGTGCTTTAAAGTTGCTTTTTGCGAAAAAAAACAGAGAGAATGCACCAAGATGTCAGAGCGGTACTCTGCGACCTTCTTTTCGGACACGCAAAACAAATCAAAACAATATATCCAAATTCTAAGCCTGACCACTCAGCTCATCTTGGGAGCATGCTTGCTCTTCACGATAAAAAATGACCCATCCTTCCTAGCAGTTCCTATTACTTCCAGCACCAAGCCTGAAACACACAGCCGCGGCCTGCAACTGTGGTAGGCTGTGATTCGCTTGAAGTCGCCGACGGCTTGGCTTGCGGGGCCCACGACTGGGCGGCGCGCTTGGCGCGCTTGGCGCAGCCATGGCAAGGCAGCAAAGTCAGATGTCAGAAACGCGCCATGGAACGCGTGGAGTCAAGGGTAGGTAGGTGTCATGTGGGTAGGTGTCATGTGGTTTCTGCATTTTTTTTAAAGGGTAAAGCGAGTTTCATCAATAATGAAGCATCCAATTTTTCTACTGAAGCACGTTTTAGAAAGATGAACTTGGGAAATCTCAACGGTTGCCCATAGTTTCAAGCCACTCCAGTGACTGGTCATCCCTGTGGCTTGATCGAGAAACCGGTAAGCTGCTTCACTTGTGCAGGAACTGCTACATGTTTACCTTGAGCCAAGCACATAGGCAGGCTTGGATACAACCAACGCTCCAAGCTGGAGAACAAGTGAACAGGCCAAAGCCCAAGTCTCATCTTGCCATGCTTACCAGTCTGAAGGTCTGCTTCTCATGAAATTTGAACAGCATGTTGGTCATGGAATGGTTAGATTGGATGAAATGTGATTTTGCCCCGAACAACTTCTCAAACGGAACCGTCTTGTTGATGTAACACTGGGCCTTTAGCAGTCTTTAAGATTTGCCTCTACAGTAGCAATGATGCATCTTTCGTCTTTAATTCACAGTTGATGCTGGGTCATCTGATATTCATTACAATGCCCATGAAGGCATGACTCGAGTTGAACATGTTGAAGCACCATGAGCAATCCTAGAAAAACAATGAGAGCCAGTCTTCCCCCCAAATAATTAGGCTGATCTCCTCATGGTCGATAAATGTTTGCATTCTTTCCAGGGTTCTTCTTTTGGGACAGTCTCCATTTTGCAAGCTCCAATGTGGATAAAGACTTCGTTCATCCTGGCCATCACCAGCTTGAAGAATGGAAGTCTAGGGGCTGTAGCACCCTGCCCAAAATTGCCCAAACTCCTGTGTCGCGACTCGAAACGCTGCATGGGCAAATGCTGCTACTGACACATAGGAGCACCGTTTGTCTAGGTATTAAGCAGGTTGGTCCATTTCAAAGAAGCTCCAGCAGTGTGCAAGAACCCAGTAGCTCTTTTTCAAATCAGTAGCATACAAGCCTTGTTGACAAACCACCTACCCACCCAACGAACCAACCAACCAACCAGCCAAAGAACCGAACGATCTCAGCCAACCAACCAAAGAACCGCACAACCCCAGCAATCAACCGCACAATCAACTAATCCACCAATCAACCGACCAGGATCAAGCAAATCACTCAAGAAACTGAGGCCTGTTTGAAGGTCAATAGACACAACTCTGATCTGCTTTGCCATAGCACCGATCTGCTTAACTTCCATAGCAAAGACAGCGGCCAACTTCCTCTGAGAATCTGGCCTGATGTTTGCAATTTGTGATACGACAAGAGCGGGCGGAAGCCTTACTATGCCAACCTTGGGGTAGATTTACCTCTCTTCAGACCCAACCCGAGAATCCAGGGACTGGGTCTCATACACAGGCATCCAACGACTTTCGCGTGGCACGTTTGATCGATGGAGCTTGGTCACAAGCTGCCTGCAACGACAAGGTCCAGTGCCGAACTGTCCCAAACCAGCAGCTTTGGAGGGTACAACCCTCCAAAAAAGATGGGTTGAGCCATCTACCTCCCAATTTGTCGCGAACATCACCAATATGTCTTGTGTTTTTCAAGTGCTCGCTATATTTGGAAAAGGACCGGCCACATTTTATGGGACGCTGTTTAAAAACAAATATAATTTGACCACTGACATGACGCAAAACCCCGATCAAAAAGGAAGTTGTTCGCTCATAAATGACCAACAAAAGTTACCTTACAAACTGAAAACAATTACATATGTGTAAGCTAAATACCAGGTCGGGGTCCTACAGTTATAAGTTGGTTGATGAGCCATCTTGACTACAGCTATATCCACCATTTAGCACTCAGCCTATGTTGCAAACCAACTGAGCTGAGTAGGAAACCCAAAAGTTCAACACGTATTTACCCCATTATAATAGTAGTTAGTTACCCCTTAACAGTTCTTCCCCTACAGTTACCCTGTAGCTACCCTATAGCTACCCGACCCTATAGTTACCCTGTAGTTACCCTATAGATCCTATGGTTCAACCACATCAAACCCTATCAATTCACGATTTCACCCTCCCTGGGCACCTCCAAGCATTGAGGGCTCTGCCACTCGCCCGCTACGCAGCGCAAACTCCGATGCTCCAACTCGCTTCCTTAACGGTTCCGCACCGGTTCCAGGGACTGAACCCCGAACCCCGACATCAGAATGGAAAGTGGTCAAGAAATTTCAGTTTTGTCGAAAAAATGCATTATTTGTGGCTAATTTCAAGAAAATGGTGCAAAGAACTCACTTGTTGTGAAATCATATTCAAGAAAAATATTTCACTTTCTCTCAATTGTTTGGCAATAGATAGCACAAGAACTTGCAATAAAAATGGATTTTTTGTTGTGATACATACTGATCGATTTTTAGATGTACAAGAACTTGCGAGTAAAATTGTTTGTTTTCAAAAAATACTCATACTTATCTGACTTCCAAGCTGTTGTTTTGAGAACGAGTTATAGATGTACAGAACTTGCGGGTACCTGATGCGAAACTCTGCTATTCGCATCTATCTACCTTCTCAAGACAGTGGGAGTGAATGCGAAGCTAGATGTTGCCAACTTAATCAGTTGTGATTTTGACTTGTTGTTAGTTCTAATGGTAGTTGTTTCCATGTTGACAGCACTGATTCATTTGGACTGTGGGTCGAAACCCTGTAGCCCTGGTTCCCCCACTATTAACCATGGTTTTCCCTGTTATTGTTGGTGGAAATCCCCCATTAGTTGGTCGATTGATATTGACCCATGGCCATTTGCTAAACAGTGAATCGGCAGTTTCATCTCCAGCTGAGGTCGCTGACGCAAGGAGTCCAGGCCTCGCAGCGAGCACCCAGAAAACTGAGGCCCGGCGGCCGAAGCAGACCTTGGGTAGTTTAGCGGTGTCCAACCCTACATTTGGGTCATTTCATGGGTAAATGTTAGTACATATGCCATACATGATCGGTCATTAGTCATCAGCAAAACTGAATCAGTGTTATCCCAATTGCAACCAAAGAATCTTTATATAAATTGTTCATCAGCAAGACTGAATCAGGGATATCACAACACATCTTTTTGTGATCAAATGTTTTTTGATTTGCACAAACCATGATTTCACAGGACGTGTGTCACCAATTTTCTGCCTAATCGGCCAGCAATCAGAAACTTGGTCAGGGATCCCTTTAGGGAGCCGCCAAGCTCTGGTCTGGGAAAGCACCGCACGACTGGTTGCAGTACTGTTGATGGGCAACCTCATCTAGCTTCACCCTGATATGCCAACCAACAAACATGCTGTCCATCAACACTATCAAGAAAATATTGCAAGTCCAACCTACTAGTACTTCAAGAAGAAATGCGGTTCCTTTAGAACGGTTGCGCCTCCAATACCGGTACCTAGGTTTTCCATGGCTTTCCTATTGGAAACAAAAACTTTGGATTTGTGGGGGTCTTCCGACTCCCTTCCCTCAAAGTCCCGGTTTCCTGAATCAGGGTTTGCTGGGGAGAGGTAGGAGCGACCATTCTCAACTGAAAGCCTCATTGTCCTCATTCATCGGTATTCATTAGGAAACACGAACCACTCTTACCATCTCACCGTCATTAACCATCATTAACCATCATTAACCATCATTAATCATCATTAATTAACCATCATTAACCATCATTAACCATCATTAATCATCATTAATTAACCATCATTAACCATTATGGTTTTACACGTTTAGCCCCTATAGCGCAACTGGAAGAGATTGCTGTACACCATCCCAACGGAGCGTGAACGATGAACGAATGGCGGATCAGCTCGCTGCGCCTCCTGTGAGCCGCATGGTGGGCCTGGGGAGCTGCCAAGCTTTCGTTGGTTCCCAGCGCTGGTAGTCCCAAGGATGGACATGGCCGAGTTTTCGCGGTGGTGAAACCATGAGACGAGAATTTGTGAGAAAATAGATGTTGGAAACATGAAATCATGAACCACTTATGAGAGTTTTTTTTAAGTGATTCCAATATGGAAGTTTCGCAAAATGTTCAACATATATCCAAATGGGATGAGGAAAGGATCAGGATCGAAGTGCCAGGGGCCAATGATCACCCATGCCGGCTTTCAACTGGAAGGCAAACTGATAGAACTTCAACGGTGGAAACACGGTATCCACATCTATGATAGACCAGCAAGAATCATGTAGGAACAGTCGACATCTCAAGGGATTTCTACGTGGCACGGATTCAAGAAGTTTACACCTGGCAGTTTTGGAAGGATAGAAGTTGAGATGTAGGATAGAAAATGTTAGAAGTTGAGATGCCTAGGATAGAAAATGACTTGAAGATGAGATGTCGAGGATAGAAAATGATAGAAGTTTCTCCCTCCAAATTCACTGCCTTCGCCCTGAGACGCCGGCAGACCAGCAGGGGAATAGCCAGGTTCACCTCAGGAGACCCCAACGGGGCACGAGTCGCAGGAGCTGGTATTGCCATGCTACTTCAGGAGACGAGAACCAAACCTCCACATGCGAAAAAACTGGATGAACATTCAATGAACATGGACAAAAAACATGGAAAAACAATGAAATCCATAAGAATTGAAACATCATGCTTTAGGCCTTTAGGCAAATGTCGATGAAAAAGAGTGGCCAATACTGGTAGCAAAGAGGTTAAGGAAACATAGTATATGATATAGGCACCAATTACTCTAAGATTATATGGTATCCAGATTTCTCTCTTGGCTCCACGTGAGGCTTGGAGGTGCATCAGATCAACGTAGGGGATCCCTTGAACCCACTAACTTTATTGGGTCACGCATGGAATAAACTTGTGATTTTGGCCACCCCAACACAACACAATCGCTTTGTCCAGGAACAGGATCAAGAATGGTAGCTTTAATCGACTTAGTCAAGGAAACGTAGGTGGACTCCTTGCAAACATACCCAACTCCCAACCTGTCCAACATCAATCAAAACGGCATTCAGAATAAAGGCATCATATATTATCATATTATTAGGATCAAAATCCCTTGATGTCCCAGCCAACAATCAACGTAACATTGCGAATGTGATGTGAGTATTCCGTGTATCTCAACACATTAAGCCTCATCACTCAACATGACAAATCCCGAAGCAATTGTACACATCTGTTTGTGTAAATTGATATAGCCATTGCTAACAATTGACCATTTTGAGGCAGCTTAACAATTGACCATTTCAAACCACCATCACCGCTGCTTATCAACAATATGACCATGCTTGACGACCGCAACCGCAAATTTGGGTCGCTCCAAATGGGTGCTAGATCCCTATAGGATTCCCTATAGGTATAGCGATGTATGACCAACATTGACCCATAAGAATGGCATGTGTAAATAACCAACCAGGCAACATCAGCCAGTCAACAACAGGCAAACACAAACCGATGATGGCTTCGCGGCCAAATCCGTTCCAAGAGGCAGTATAGTGGACATATCGATCCATGGTCCTCAGGCATCACTGTGACTTGGAATCCCTGTCCCCATGAAACCCGAGGAACCTGCTGCGGCTTGAAATCAGCGAGAAGGGATGAGACAATTAGAATCAAGGCTAACCACATTACGTGAATGGTCTCGGAGAACTCAGAAGAGAAACCCATCGTTGGAATGGCTCGACGGGCACCCAAAGGTCACGAACAGCAGCTCAGCCACTGGTGGACTTAGCACCCCACCTTAGTTCTCTCTTGGGAGATTGTGAAGGGGGTTCCGATTGATGTAAAGTCTGATCAAGTCATGGACCACTGCGCTAATGAATTGAAGGCGTCATCGCACGACCCGCGAGCCCAAATTTGTGTGGACAAATCAAAATTTGACCGCAGCAGGCAATGATACTTTTTGTGTGGTTTTCGTTTATCCAGGTACCTCCAATGATGGATGCCAAGCAAAATGGCATCCAACAACTCCGGTGCCTTCAACTCTAAAGGTTTCGCCACCATGAGCATTATCTGGGTATAACAACAACTGTTCTCTGGAGCACATTTCAACAATCTCAGCTGGTTCAACTCCCAAATCGCGCATCTTTCGCATCACGTTTCCACGACTTCGGACATGTTCGGACCCCTGGTGGACCACAGCACCTCCTGGGTGCCCCCGTGGAGCCCCCGTGGATCCCCGGGAGGGGCACCTGATTGATGCACGACTCCAGTGGTGTGCCATGAGCCACTGCTGCTGGAGCCCCGCATGACCTTGGGCGACGCCGAGGCGACGAGGGCCGAAACCAGCCATGAACCAACCTGCTGTACCGTCCCTTGGGTTTTTTCATCGTTAAGAACTGGTTGGTTAATGGCTGGTTGAGTCACATTCTTGACTGTCACCAGCTGTAGTTGATTAAGAACTCATGAGTTATATAACTAGTCTTCATTTTCCGTTCTTCATCAGTCGCATGAGGTTTTTAGAATCGTTGTCAGGGCATTGCACCGTGGATGGACGAGCTTTGCATCAGTCTGGTGGTGTAACACCAAATGCTACATGTTTGTTCTTCCATATCATTCCAATGTCTATGGCCTACATCTTTATCATCCTATCATATCCTATCATATCTTTGTCGTTTGGTTACAAAACCATCATATACCACCAGGTCACCATATTAGTCCCATGTCTATGGCAGTCTATGGCCTACATCCCAACCACAAATCCAAGGCGCACCATCCCTTGGATCCCGAACACAGCTTCACAGCTGGCCTCCGACCACAAGCTGTGGAGGCAAATCCTGAGCCGGCACCGGCGCGCCATCAACAGCTTGGCTGTGCAAAGATTAGCCGGTGCTGCTTTTGGATTACATGGCCGTTTCTGAAGCCATAGGAAACCTCTAGATGGTTGATTTATCACTATAGATGGTCAATATTGTGAATATTGGATGATTCGGGGGGACCCCTACTTTGAGAAACCCCCATATTGATACTTGAAATTCGAAAACAAGAAATACCAACACTTTAGAGGATAAAATAATCTTGGTGGAGTTTTGGCATTGGGCGGGGAAGGATTCATGCCAAACCCTAGCAACTACCCAAACAAATGATAAACGCAGTGCGTCGGTTTGTTTGATCAATCACTGTAAAAATTGTAAACAACATCTTGTACCTACCAATGGGTTGATGCCCCACAAACATGATGTTGAGATGTGAGCGTGTATGAATTGTTGATTATAGATGTGCTTTCCTCTAGAAACTCCGAAACAATGTTCAGCCAACCTGAAAATGCGGGGCTTCCTCACAGGTACCCTAGCACGTCAAGAAGCAAAGGACGGTCCAACTGGTAGCCCTTGATGCAAGTGACCTCGACTGCTGAGTCATTGGAGCACTGAGGGATTTGGGATGATCTCAGTGTATCGAAGACCCGATCGAAGTATTGAACTGCAAATCCTGGAGATGTCCAGGCATCTTCACTAAACTGTTTCTTTTTGCTGGCTCGACACTATTGCCTTTTCCACTGCTAGTCAGCCTAGTCCTGCACTTTTGTTCTACTGCTACTACTCCTTCTCATACAACAGCTACTACCAATACTACTTCCACTACTTCCACTACTTTCAGTAGTACCTACTACAACTACTGCTGCTGCTGCTACTGCTACTACTCCTACTCCTACTACTACTACTACTACTACTACCACTACTACCACTACTACCTACTTACTACTACTTACTACTACTTACTACTACTTACTACTACTTACTACTACTTACTACTACTTACTACTACTTACTACTACTTACTACTACTTACTACTACTTACTACTACTTACTACTACTTACTACTACTTACTACTACTTACTACTACTTACTACTACTTACTACTACTTACTACTACTTACTACTACTTACTACTACTTACTACTACTTACTACTACTTACTACTACTTACTACTACTTACTACTACTTACTACTACTTACTACTACTTACTACTACTTACTACTACTTACTACTACTTACTACTACTTACTACTACTTACTACTACTTACTACTACTTACTACTACTTACTACTACTTACTACTACTTACTACTACTTACTACTACTTACTACTACTTACTACTACTTACTACTACTTACTACTACTTACTACTACTTACTACTACTTACTACTACTTACTACTACTTACTACTACTTACTACTACTTACTACTACTTACTACTACTTACTACTACTTACTACTACTTACTACTACTTACTACTACTTACTACTACTTACTACTACTTACTACTACTTACTACTACTTACTACTACTTACTACTACTTACTACTACTTACTACTACTTACTACTACTTACTACTACTTACTACTACTTACTACTACTTACTACTACTTACTACTACTTACTACTACTTACTACTACTTACTACTACTTACTACTACTTACTACTACTTACTACTACTTACTACTACTTACTACTACTTACTACTACTTACTACTACTTACTACTACTTACTACTACTTACTACTACTTACTACTACTTACTACTACTTACTACTACTTACTACTACTTACTACTACTTACTACTACTTACTACTACTTACTACTACTTACTACTACTTACTACTACTTACTACTACTTACTACTACTTACTACTACTTACTACTACTTACTACTACTTACTACTACTTACTACTACTTACTACTACTTACTACTACTTACTACTACTTACTACTACTTACTACTACTTACTACTACTTACTACTACTTACTACTACTTACTACTACTTACTACTACTTACTACTACTTACTACTACTTACTACTACTTACTACTACTTACTACTACTTACTACTACTTACTACTACTTACTACTACTTACTACTACTTACTACTACTTACTACTACTTACTACTACTTACTACTACTACTACTACTACTACTACTACTACTACTACTACTACTACTACTACTACTACTACTACTACTACTCCTACTCCTACTCCTACTCCTACTCCTACTCCTACTCCTACTCCTACTCCTACTCCTACTACTGCTACTACTGCTACTACAACTACAACAGCTCGGCAAACGAAGCCTGGTCAACAAGTGCTCATGATATTTTGTGCAGCGACATGAACGGCACGCAGCAGCTTCGGCACAACCAAGAGATTCGCACAAACTCTAAGTGCTTCAACTAGGTTTTTGAATCAATCTTTCACCAGCTGTTTAATCAGATCAATAACCTGGTTGTTAGCAGTTGTTAACTATCAGCTAGCTATAGAAGAGGGTACCCAAGGGGCCACGGCCTTTGTAAATTTTCTTGGGAAATGTTGAACTGTGAAAATTTTGCGGGTCAACTCTCAAAGCCAAATTTGATGGAAAAGCATCTCACCATCGCCGGGGCCCACCGGATGCCTCACATGTGTGACCGTGCGGTCGTCCGGCACAGTTGGACAAAGCTTCTGCACGTTCCAAGACCTTCCAGAAAAATCACTGGGCAAAAGGCGACACTTCATGAGACTCTGATAGTGACTTGAAAATCACACACGGAAACATGCACTCAACAATAATACTTCATGTGCTCTGTAGTCCATATATAGTGATTACAGTCATGACCTGCTGCTGTGCCATCCTCAACTGCTGGATGGCAGTCCAACTCAGTCCCCGTACAGGAGTTTCGTGGCAGGCTTCTCCCCCAGGAAGGCTATATGGCCTGGCACTGACGTATCTGGTGTGTGTGTGTGTGTATCTGGTGTCTAGGTTTCACTGCAAATTTGCAGAAACAATCTCAAAAAGTTTTGACCTGGGAATATGGAGACAGATCTGCTTTATTGACTCTTGGCGTCTTCCTCTAAGATGTTCACCATTCATCACAACTCGGCTACTGTTGGGTAACTTCGCAACGAAACACATTGAGCTTCCAATAGAAACAGTGGAAATCAATGGGGAAACAATGGAAATATACCAGTCTCAACATGTACTCGTAGTATACTACCAGTAGTTTCAACTGTTTCAATGAAGTGATGAGCATACTGGCTTCACCTTGACTTCACCTGAGCCATCGTCTACATCCATTCATGCATATCTTCTCATATTTCTCATTGTTTACTGGGCTATCCAATGGTAGTCCCAGTTTAAGTGCCATTCTATTTTGTCGTAATCTCTTAGTCCTTGCAAAACTTAAACCCCTTGTCAACTATGAGACAGGACGGGCCAGGTGGGTTCGAGCATTCGAGCATTGACTTCTGCATGCCGTCCGAAACGGACCAGCGAGAAATCTCTGGCCGACCGGGGGCACTGTTTCTCCGGGGCGCTACAAGCTACTGATGGGAAGTCAGTTTGATATTGACGCCGACAGAGTCCATGGGAATATATGGAATGAAGTCATCAATTAAGAACTAGCAACAACCATATGTCAATGCATTACAGCAATAAGAATACCTTTCCATAAAACTTGAAATGCTACACATGACTGTATCACACGACCAGTGGTTGTTATTTGCTGGAATTCCTTCTCCATGAATTGGAATGAGCACAAATGTGTGGTTAGTAGATGGCAAGTTCAAAAGAATCCACGATGATCAACCTGACTACAAGCAAGTACTGAGCACCGCGCACACATTTGGCGGCTTCAAGCCATTTTCCATGACCTGACAGCAGGCAACGAGGATTATGGCTACCAGGGCTACCAGGGGCCCGATCGGGGCCCCATTCACCCACTCGACCAGTGGCTTTCCAAAGATCGACGAACAGAACTGATCGTTTGAAGTTGGGACGTTGCCAAGGGTGGAAGCCCGAAGTCATACTCTCAAATCACATCATAATGCCGCTTCACAGATTTTGGTGAAGCAACAAGCACGCTTGAACACTTTAACACTGTACTATTCTTTTGAGTTGATAGAACTTCTCAACACTCTTCAATTGGCACTTCAATGGCGGACAGGGGCGGTGAACTGTTCCGCTACATCCCATGTAAACGTCAAAAACAAACACCATGTAGGACAGTTCCAACAACTCAGTATCAAGAACCGTTGCGTAATTCGCTTTTTCCGTTTGCAGGTGTTGAACCAGGGGTTGCGCGTTTGATGCAACCACAATTGGGTGATTTTGGCGTTTCCTGACTCATGCGCCCGCCCCAATGAATTCATGGTCTTCCGGACATCTCATTTGTGATGATGGCGTCCACCAAGAAAATGCTGTCTTTCACACCATGATAATTGATGATCATTTTCAGGGATGATCGGGAAAGTGCGTCATTTGTGCCCAATGTATCCCAACGTATCGAGGTCTATCACCAGCGTGGTGAAGCCTGGTCTGGGGCCACCAAGGGACTACAAGTGAGCTCTGGCACCATTCGACGAGGGAAGGCGCAGCTGGCATTGCAGGACTGACCCGAGGGTCGCGTCCTCGGTAAGAAACTGCGAGGCTGACCTTGACTTGCTCATGGTCAATACTTCAAAATGGTTGATGGTTAAGAATAGTTCATTCTGGGTTCTTTTCTGAGTAAAGATGATCAATCAATTGAGAATGCTTTACCCAAAAACCCTCCATCTGAAGGACATACAGGATTAGGTCATTTAGACCCCACGGTCACTTAGGACCGTACTGCTGTCACTTAGACCCTAGCCAGACCACATAGGACAAGCAATACTATACATAGACAATGTAGGCGTCTGTCTGCACAAGGTCTAAGCGATCCAATCACTTAGGGTCTAATTAAGCGATCCAATCTCTGAGGGTCTATGCGACCCTGCGCCCGGTTTTGACTGCCAAAAGGAGTTTCGCTCCAAATTTGGGCAGCCGGTTATTTTTGTCAAAAAGACATGGCTAGGGTGGTAGTCCGGATGGGAGTCAAGCATTTAAGATTGGCTAGATATCGCTCCATCGTAAGCCGGCGATTGATGATACCCAGAAGATAACATGTACCAAGGGTTACCTTCTCCAAAACTGAGCTGGAAGTGGAAATCCATGAAAATCCACGGGCTGTTGATAGATGGGATACTAGTGGTATACCTGTACCTATTCAAAGTGTCTTTTTGAATTTTCGTTTCCCGCTTAGTGATTTGACGATGCTGAACCAAAACCACGCAATTCACTTGAGCACTGGTGACCAAGAAAATCTGGTTTTGGTTGTTTGCTGGTGCGGCACGGCTCAGTTGGATGGACATGATTCGATAAAGCTGATGCAAACAAAGCATCTATGTATACTTATGCTATCTTATACTATGTAAGCCCCACTACATGACAGGCTATATCTGGGCTTCAGCCGATGAATCTACTTGAGGTAACACCTATGACTCAAACAGCCAGGATTACCGATTGCCATGCTGATCGGGACGCGTGCACCCAGGGAGTCGATGCAGGAACCAAGGCCCGTGAACATGCCGCCATGATCTAGTCAATAATATAAAGATAGATTGATATTCAAACATGTGTTTGTAAACCACGGATGTGTTTTATATGCCTTTTGATTTTGAATAGTATTGATAATATGGGTACATGTTCAAGCCACATTTGTTTGTACATAATTTTGGGCAAAATTATGCATCCAAATGTACATGGGTTTATGTGCAAAACAAATACGTGCGTCCGTGTATGTAATTAAATATAGCATATATACATGTGCATTCACATCTGTCTCTCTCTCTGTATTTTTCAAACACATGTGTGAATAAGCACGTAAATGACCATCAATTTGATTTATACCAAAATGAATGTATGCAGCGTTGATCTGCTAAGGATATCTCACAATTCTATGATACTCAACGGGGCGGTAGTCCTAGGTGGCCGGACACGCATCGCAGGGCCTCCTCTTCGGGTAAGCCCTCAATCTGGGGCGGTTCCTGTTGAGGCTGGGCACCACTTGTGCAACGTGGTGGCTGTTCAACCATGGAACCCTTGGGGGACAAACAACTCACTGCTCCCCGGCCTGGGAAACAGCCGTGTGTCGATTCAAACGCGCAGATGACAGCGTTTCCCGGTGACATGGTTTCCCGATGACATGTGTACGATGCAAGTGAGATCCAAAGCACATAAAGTAGCAATGGTTATTCGGCCCTTTTGACAGCCCAAAGTAGCAATGGTTATTCGGCAATGATGGCCTAGTGAAAGGAAAAGGCTCTGTTCTTTTCAAACAGATTACAAATTGCTGCTTTGCTTGCTTTCCAGAATTAATCAGGAAGGGAAATATTAATATCTACATGAAAGTTCTTACAGACCCTTATACCACTTATCTACTATCTTCTAAACGGGAATCCCAGCAGGTGAAACATTTCTGAGGTGGTGCACGAGGCAGCTCGGGAGATATTGATGAACCGCTTGACGGTTCTTGGATTGCAGGGCCTTTTCTACTGAGGATAATGACCCCGTGTCCAGCTAATGTATTGGAATACAGTGGCGTGGGCAATACAAGAAGAACTCGTATTTTGCAGTCGCAGCATTAGCGCAGAAGTGATAGTCAGTAGTGGCGTTCACCTTACTTTTGCTCTCCAAACTCTGGGAGTCACACTTCTGAGATTGTTGGCCTTGAACGATTTACTATCATTCATTCAACTATTCATGCTTTGACTTCAATCTGATACTCAACTGAGCTGATGAATAGTGATCATCAATCCATACAATCCCATAATTACTCATATTCAATCTCATCAACGAAGGTCATTGAATCTCATACTGATGATCATTTGAATCATACCATTCATCAGCAAATCTCATGCAATTCTGAATCAAAATTGCTGACATTTGCTGATTTTCTTGGCATGATGATTCACTATGATTTTGATTCATTGATGATTTGTTAGCAAATAGTAAAAAGCTAACAAATTTCATTGCCAACAAACTGTGTTGATGATCAATTGCTAATGATTGTGAATGATGGCCATTCGTTGCTGATATTTGCTGATATTGCTAACAAAACTGATGATTTTGCTAATGATTCACCATGATTTTGTTCGCCTTCGCCTGCCACAATGTTCCACCTGGCCTGGCAGTCAGCAGGCTTGCACCTGGCGACATTGGGTGTGTCAACGTTGGTGAACATATGGCAGAACCAACTGTGGTAAGCAGAACCATCTATGGTTATCGGGGTAATAGCCACCTATGATTGGGGTAGTAGCCACCTATGGTTGGGGTAATATATAGCCACCTATGGGCAACTATGGTTGGCAAAAAAAAGGCCGATCATTCACATAACACATTGGAATTACTATAAATTACCCATGGTGATTGGGGCAATAGCCAACTATAGGCAACTATGCTTAGGGACAAAATCGTCTCATCATACAAGACATATGAATTACCAATGATTATTGGATGCTTTTGGGTTGTTGGCGCAGAACCAACTATGGTTTTTGAACATTATTCTAACAATATCAACATAATTGGGGTGGACTCAGATATTTCCGTCCAAAAACTGTGTCGTCCGCCCATGGTGGAAGCACTTCGTCCCAACATCAGCTGCAACCTCCAGGAGTATCCCCAACAGCACACACGTTTTGTAGCATCTATCTGGTCCATCCACTCCTCTGAAAATACATGCTTCAACTCTTGGGATGTTAGAAACAAACTTCCTAGAAATCATGGTAAAGACACTGAACCTTCTATAAATCGTTTTGGATCTTAGCCATAAACCACCATTATATAACCGCCATTAAAATCACCATCAGTTTCTCCACACATAGGTGAAACACCGACCAACAGGGGTTCAATGGCCTGGCTGATGTGAATCGGCCGTGGAAGCACTGCAGCATGCCCACCTGCACCGCCATGATCGTGCCGGCTTCACGGTCATCAATCATCATCATCATCATCATCATCATCATCATCATCATCATCATCATCACATTATCACATTGTCACATCATCACATTATCACATTATCCATCATCATTGATTGAAATAAATCGATCATGAGCACTCAATCTCTGAATCATTGAGCATCCTTTGCTCTGCAAATTCAGTGAACAAAAGTATCTCTTTTGCAAAGAACATGTTTGAATACTGTGAAGTCTCCAAAAACTGGGAAGATTAGGACATGCGGCCACTTGACATTTTTGTCATGAGGTCTGCTTGCACAGGATGCTTCTTTGAACAACATGGTACCACTGAGATCCACTGAGGAAGATAGGTCAAATGTATTGAATCCTGCCGTACCAAAGCACATCAGTACGAAGATCATATGTTGTCGTTACGTTATTGTTGCCGTTGTTGATGATGAAATCAGCATCCAAGAAACCCGAATCGGCCCCCAACATCGATGTCGGGGCATTTCCTGAGATGACAAGGTGGTGTCTACCTTTGTGGAGATCGCCGCAGGCATTGATGATATCATTATACACATCTAGACATCCCGTTTTATATATTTAATATCATATACTTCATAGAAAATATGACAACATGGATCTTCATACTGTAGCTTTGTCCCAACATCAAGCTTCCGCATTTCAGTACTGAGATTTCAGGATATTACTGGAGCATCAGCTGAGCATCAGGGGCAGCATTTGAGTTCTACTGATCACTTGGCATTCCACAGTTGAGACTTAGCTTCGAGAGACCAGAGCCAGTCAGAAAGGACCACCATGGACCACCTTTGTCTTGGATGGTCCATCCTCATCCTCATTGTTTCACTCCAAGCGGCATTGTCTCTTGCTAGCAAGTGAATGATGAACATGGACCAGTCGATGTATGTCACGTAAATCACTGGCCTTAGTAGGCAATTAGTTTAAAGTCAGTAAACTCATATTTTTTGCATCGTATCATAAACCAATCATGTTACCAGTGATGTAAAATAAGCCAATCATTACCAATCATTACCAATCATTCATAAATCCTTTAGTAACAGAAATTACCAATATACCAATGATTGGTAATGATTGGCTAAACTAAAGTAACATGCTCGCCAATCATTACCCCAATCACCTTCTTGCTCCGCCACCGCTGCACCAGTTTCACCAATCCGCCGTGACCGGGGGCACCTTTTGATAGCCCTCCTGACATTCGAAGTCGCAGGTCTCGGTGGAGCGCGGAAGGCCATTGGTCCATGGCTAATCAGCTGGTTGGTCCTGGCCCCAGCTGGTCTTGGTTGGTCCTGGCTGGTGGTAAGTAACCACTATAGGTTGATAATTAATAGTCCAAGTAGGTGATTATAGTCATGCTTAGTTCATGGTTCCTAGTGGTGAATGATTGGTTATAAGTGATGAACCAGCTTTTTTTTCCAGCCCTTAAAGGCAACATGCCTGAAACATGTTGCAAAGAGATACAAAACGCAAACTCTTCAAAATGGGTAGGTAAATCACAACACTGGCAACTAGAGGCATAGAACATCCAACAATCATGCCTTTGAGCGGGCAAACAACTAACAACTTGGGCTACCACAACTGATTTTCAGTCATCTGGACTTGGATTTGTGTTCCCCATCAAATATCAAGATCCATCAAGCTTTCAGCTACCCATACGAGCTGATCAACCACTGGATTTGCGTCAGCAATGATGGCTTTGTGCAGTCACAACAGGTAGCTCTGTTCCAGACCCAAGAAGCACGACGAAACGGCGGTGAACTGAATATGTCCACGAAGTTCACTCGTTCTAGGAATGTCGAGAAAAGGCCGTCTGCAAACATGTTCGAGGTCCTAAACAAAGCAATCTAATAAACCCATGTAAACCCTTCCTTGTTCGGAGAAGAAACTCATGACAGGAATCGCCAAAATGTGACAAGGATCAACAAATTAGAATATAACAACATAAAGATCATAAAGGAAGGTCACGTTCCTGGATTCGTGTGGGGCTTCATGAAACATCCCCCCATCTCTCGGCACCCCAACCGTGCCATGCTTCAGCCCAGCACATTTCAGAAGGTCACGACTATGTTGCACCTATCGCAGGGCATGTGAAACATCCAATTTAGGCGGTCTGAGTCCTATTTGTTTGCCTGGTGCCATGCTGTGCCATTTTGTGACATGTTGCGCCAACTGCGCCACGTAGTGCCAAAATCGTGCCAACGTTGTAAACTTGGAAATATGACAGGTTTTGGAAACCACCAGCTAGGGCCGCTAGACTTCCAACAATACGACCAGAACGTTACTGTTTGACAAACTGGTGGGAGAACCAGCGATGGTGCGGGTATATTCCAACATGATGAAATAACTTGCTGAAAGGAAAATGCACAGGAACCACTATTTTGTACAATGGTGCAGCCATTGTGTTGATTGATTCCTGCTACTACCATTGCTGTTGGTGACTATCTCAATACGTCTTGCTTCTTGGCCGGACTGACCTGAAAACTGGATATTTGTCACTTCAACAAGTGTACAGTACGACACCAGTACCATCATAAGTGACACAAACCAACATGAGAACACAATGATTAAAATTGCACAAATATCTCCCGCAAATACAGTACTCCTGAAAAAAATCACTGTCTAGATTTGCAATACAAAATAAGATCACATACTCAAAATTCAATACCAAAACCAAAACATAAATAAAAAACATATGAAAACAAGAAAGGCAAAGAAACCGTTCCGAGACGAATGACCGACATCCATCGGAGTTGCAACAAATGGGTGTTTCTTGGAGTAGGGGAACCCCCAAATCATTCTTTGTATTCCTTTGTATCAATAATTTGTATCATTTATATAACAATAAACAAAGCGTAATTTTTGGGTCCCCAAAGACTTGAGAAACCACCATATTGTTGGTGCATCCCCTATTGTTGCTTAATGCCACCTATTATACATCCACCAGCTTACCAGCTCATTAACCATTCCTTAAAACAAACACATGGTGTACACTGCTGGACATACCACAGCCGTATGCCCAATGTTGGCACATAGCAGGGCACTCCAGGCACTCCAACCCCTCGGAAGGTCGACCTTGGGAACTTGATAGCAGCCTGCTGGATGACAGTGACTGCCGAGCCTGGCGAACTGGGGAGTTTACGCAGATAAGGATTGATAAGATACTTATAATGCATGACAGTTCTTAATCAATCATCATGATGTGTAAGATTCCAACTTAATGTGATGATTATAACATGATGACAAAGCACGGCAATTATTGAATTATAAATATAATCATCAAATTTGTTGAGCTTTCAAAATGATAAGGATTATGATGAAATACTTCTGATGCAACCAAACTGAATGTCGGATCACATATTAAGATTGGCACTCTGCAATCTTTGAATATCCTTAGTTGTCTCCACATGATGTGACACAGCATACCACCTGTCATTTTGTCCAACATTAGTGTATCCATCAACCAACCAAAGTGATTGGTGGTTTTGCTTACAAGTGATCGCAGTTAATTAATTTGGATGAAACGACCAGGTGTCCAGCTTGTTCACGGACAACCATAGGCAACAAGTAAATGTCATTCAGTGGATGATTAGTGGTTCATATATACAGGAATGAGGCTTTGTGGTTGAGCTTTCCAAAGTACTACTTGTTGTCTTGTTTCATCATCTGGGACAATGAAAGAAAGCAAACCGGAGTTGCGATTGATACACTATGGGCCAATTTCAAAAAACATATTACTTAATTCAGTCCATATTCTACGTGACAACGGAAAGAACTTAATTTCACAACTTGCTGACGATTCAAACAATATGTACCATGTTGTTGCATAATCTAACATACAACCCTGAAGCGCACATACGGAGAAATCCAAGACAAATGACAAGGATTGGTTGCAAAGGGGTGCACACAGAATATTGCACAGCATTGATCTGAACTCATCACATGACACTCATGATGCATAAATGTGTTCGAATACAGCATGTTTACAAACTATTCTCTCACTGTGAACGTGAACATTCTATGACTGTGCGTGGTTCCTTTCAATGGTTTTTGTTGTACCAAATGCACATAGAATATTGTGCAACGATCATGTGATCATGTGCATCAGTGATTCAAGAGTGTAGTTGGCTGGATGAATACATTCGGATGATGCATTGCATTCAGAGATTATTTCGTGGCTGCAAGGGGTGCACACAGAATATCGTGACAACACCGCGACAAAACCACGATTCTTGAACAGTTGCATCCCGTGACAGTGCATGGTAATACATTCGGGTCAAGAAAAACAAAAAAAAGGGAGAGGAAAAAACTAGCTGCAAGAAGTAGAAGGGAAAGGAATGAGAACTGTAAGCAATCTTACAAACATATTTTGAATTCTGAAATGTCGGTGTGTTCCAAGACCTATTAGCAGCAGGCAAACAATACATAAGATGTTGCATCATGTGTAAAAAACAAACATATATATATATATATATATATGAGGTAGGGTCCTTTTGGGTCTATTTCGTTCCTACTTCTTATCCTCTCCCGTGCCCACACATTGCTGCATCTCTGTTCTTTCTCCCCCCCTATGCCTCTCTCTCTCTCTCTCGTTCTCTCTCCCTCTTTCGAAATCTCTCTAAGTCTCTTTCTCTTTCTCTCTTCCATTTTAATTTTTCTTCGCCCCTTGCAATCTCTAGCATATTGACGCACGGGATTAGCGGGGCATTTGTTCTCACAATGTTGATTTCATCTCAAAAAATATCTTGGCTGGGTTTTTGAAGTGTTTGTCCTATCCCAAGATATTTTGACGATTTATTTTGGGATATCTTATCTTTTTGGCTCATATCTGAAGATATCTTGTCTGATCCTACAATATTTTGTCTTGCTTTGAGGTCTCCTTTTGATCTTCACATTCAGGTCTCTTTTTGATCTTCAGACTCTGCCTCTGCCATCAGCGACTGCCACCTGACATCCACTGCGTCCCTGATCTGCTCCAGCGGTTTGCCTTCTGCCATTTGCCGCTGCCATCTGCCACTGCAATTTCGCAGTGCGATTTGCCACTGTCACCTGCCAGTACCATCTGCCATCACCATCTGCCATCTTGCCACTGCCATCTGCCATCTGCTGCCTGCCACTGCGACACGCCGCTGCTATCTGCCACGCCTGCTACTGACATCTGTCGG
>VSDK01018139.1:464209-480014 GCA_009767595.1 Symbiodinium kawagutii
TCCCGTCACCTGGAGGCCGCACTGGAGGCGTCGGAAAATCAGCCAGAAAGTACTGTGAATATAGGAAGATATGTGCCATGTTCGCATGCATAGATACACAGGTATATGATACTGCATAGATAGAGAATTGATTATATTTATAGTTATCATTGTAAACAAACATACTTTTGGAATTAGATACATATGTGTGTTTGATGTATGTGTATGTATCCATGTTAAACATTTGCAAATATATATATATATACATATATCTATATATACATAAATGAATATGTTTATCAAATGTCTTCAAAATGCCATATATGCATATAGATGTGTATACATGCATAGAATACGTATAGCTATGTAAATAAATATATATATATATACTAATGTGTAATCAAAAGGATGATATATACAATTTGGAAACACTAATGTGTATGTGAGAAATATAGACATGTGTGATGTATTAAACAAAAATAGATATCAATATAGATATATATATATATAGAGAGAGAGAGGGGTTTATGCGCATATTGTTGAACAAAATCCTACTGCCTACTTTCTGTGGATAGGTTGAAATCCAGGCTCCGCATACCTTGGACCCTCAGTTCACGCATGGCTTTCACAATCGACTGTAGCAGGCAATCAGTATCAAACCATCAAAGTGGCACACCCAGTTTGTGCATGCAGATTGCAAATAAATATTATACAGTTTGGCGACTTCTCAAAATAGGGGACCCCCAAAACATCCAATATCAATCATCTTCTATAATAGTAAACCAAGCATTTTGGGTGGTTCTTTATTTTGGGTGGTTCCTTATTTTGAGAAACCACCGTCTGAATGAAAAATATGTGTTGTGACACAAATCTCTTTGATTCATATGGTACCAGAAGGTGGTACCAATATGGTGGTTTCTGTACTATATTCTAGATATACCCCAAGTATCTCAGCGTGGCCAACTGACTACCTGGAGGTACCACTCTGAACAACGAGGCGAGGTGACCAGTGCTCGCCGGTGTAGCAAGGCAATGACGAGAAAGAGACAGTGCATATGTACATATGCATTTACAAACATGTACAGACACACATATATGTATATATATATATATAAATACATTTATACACACCACACACATATATATATATAATCCTGATGAAACGATATGACTCAAATAGACAAAGGAAATGTATAGAATAATGATAATTATGATAATGTAAGCCACATAGACATTCGGCATCTGAGATAAGAACCACCCCCCCAACACCAGCATGATGCCTGTGGGCATATAGCCAGCTTCACAATGAAGTGTGCACTCCTCGGCAATGCTAGCGGCACTTCTGCACTTACGATGGTAATAGTAATTGTAGTGGTTGGGTGAGGATTTGCATGGTGCTTCTATGCTCAATCCTTGTATGTGCTCTCAGGTTTGCCTCAGAACACTACACAAAACATTGCGCACATCGAGTATGAGCCCTTTCAGCCAAACGCCTGGTGGGATACACTATAGGAAAACGCTAGTGGAGGAGCTAGACAAAAGTCTCAAATGGTTCACGAACGCTTGTGTCAGGGTCAATCCAAACCTTTTGATATGTACCCGGATTCTAATGGCTGGTGGAGTGATGCTGGCAATGCAACGAAGCTATAGTTGCCTGTGGAACTAAAGCATCTTGCAAAGTTCATCAAACCCCGCTTGAGTGCAGACTTTGTAAAGTAGAGATAATACTCGTGAGGGACGTATTTCCCATCCTTCAATTTCGATGAAACACCAATTGAAGGTCGCGTGCACCCCAATCTATTCATCGCTTGCTCACCGACATGTGATCCGTTCTGGATACTGAGAAGCCAATCACCAACCTTAGAGCCAAAAGAAAGTGAGTCATGTCAAAGAACCTAATAGGAAACAGGGCAAACATGCTGAAACTGGTTGGTTTTGCAATGCCCTGCAGGTCACCAGATCCCAACAATCCGCATCAGTGCAGCGCTATGCATCCCTGCAGTGCCCGACTCGATATTTTGGCACCTGGCTGCTATACAGGCAGGACTATGGGGCTCCTGTCCATGAATTTGGTAATAGTGCTGGACCCAAATCATGTCAGAAGCACAGCACAGCCAAGGGTTTGGTGGCATGAACAGCTCAGTTGCGTTTTTCTCACGCGACTTATTGCTGATGGAACAATCAAACATCTGTGAATAAATCTATGATGAAGAATGGTACTAAAGGGAAACTTCACCAATAAATCTATTTTCTTGAGACCCACACCTTTTAGTCAAACTACTGCTGATTTCAAGCATCCAAAGAATCATTTTACCAGTGGTCCCAGTTGTTGAGAGCAATCTATGGTTGAGGTCGGAGTTGAATCACCTGCTGGGCTACTAGACAGTCAACTCCAACTGGTGGATGAACGTTAGATGTTCTGCTTCCCGCAACAGGACAGGGATCC
Source organism: Symbiodinium kawagutii (assembly GCA_009767595.1). Taxonomy (NCBI): domain Eukaryota; class Dinophyceae; order Suessiales; family Symbiodiniaceae; genus Symbiodinium; species Symbiodinium kawagutii. The sequence continues at coordinate 466,635 of VSDK01018139.1, forward strand.
AACTTTGTTGACTTCTTGTGGTTCATGCTTTTATGTTCGCATGTGAACTGCTAGCCCATCTTGAGGATCACTTTCGTAGCTGCTAGATACTTCTATGAGGTGTGTGTGTGCGTGTGTGAATTCTACGTTAAACATAATTACATGTGTATGTACATACATGCACACTACCTCGATGCCCAAATTCAATTGTAAATCATGCATGTGGATGGATAGATACTTAGTTTGATAGATAGATAGATAGATAGACAAAGAAATAGACAAATAGATAAGATTGAAGATAGAGATAGAGAGACCGGGTGCAAACTTCATTGGTGACAAAATCTGAATTTCCTCTTTTCAATACATGGAACATCTCTAGCGGGGGCAAGTGCCTATCAAACTTGACAGCCCGCCTGCATGTCATGCTGTGCTTCCGCTGGTGATTTCAACAGAAAGTGACGGACAAACATAGCAAGACTCCATTGACATAGCGGACATGTACATCCCTCATCTCAACGCTGACCATGGGTACACTCAACTTTCCATGGCTTCCCACAAACCCTTCCCACCTTTTCAGCGCTCTGGGCTCCCCATGAAGGATGGCTGGCCTGCAGGAATCTACTGGCAACACACAGCAGGTCAACTGCACCCATTTCTCAGTGAATGCACCCACTTGTGGTGGGAACAGCTGTAACCCAGTTTCAATTTTCAGCTCCAACTTTGCAGAACTTTGGACATGTTTTTTATGGAACATGATGAAACTACCAGTACCTCATCAGCTCTGTGCATGATTTTGGTTTTCGATATAAGTCCACGTGAAAGCAACAAATAAGTCTTGCAGCATATCAGAAACCAAAGGATAAAAAAATACAAGCAAGCCTTTGATATGTTCTTGCAGAGCCGTGTCCACATCGTGCGCTCAGAAGGATCCACTTGCATTGTTAATACACATGATTACGGATTGCACAGGTAATGTACAAATCAATAGATTGGAACCTTTCGAATGAGGCCAATCCCATTCATAGACCTAGCCCTGAGTGCCCCGACACGTGGTTGCAGGCCTTAGGCACGCACTCTCCTCCAACCTCAGATTGCTAGAATCTCGGCTGTACTCGTTCGCAGATCCTGGTGGGAACTTCTACAGCAGGCCGCTCTTGTCGCTCCAAAGTTGCATCTTGAAGATGGCTACAAGGATGCTTGGGACAAAACACGACACAAAAGGCCTCATACCAATACCAACAAACAAGCATGATGGTAATTCAGTGCCGGTGGGTCACCATTTTCATCCACGTTTTCCACCTCTCATCACGGCTTCTGGCCTTACTTTGGGCCAGCTGTTTCTGGTCGCTCTGCATTGATTCAGGCGCTTGGTTGCTTCAAAGCATGAAAAAAATACGACCAATGGCATTGATACACATGTCATATAGCTTAGCTGCTTTGCTTTGGATTGTATTCCTTGGGATCTTCATGAAAGCATGTAGGTCGCGCTCTCCAAAAACTCAATCCCGACCTGTCTGTTGATTTGATGACCAGCAGCCATCTTGGTTGGGGAGATTAGGCGTGCGTCATTCCCACAGCCTGTTTGATAAAACGCAGCTTGACATGACTATTGGATCACATGGGCATATGTGTACATGTGAACACGACATGCTACCTTCTTTTTGAGCACGAAAACGGGTGACGACTCGGGGGGTTTGCTCTAGTTGCGGGAGTCCCTACATGCAGTGGAAAATCGACGATCTGCGAACAGTGCAGTGAGTTTAGCTGTCGTGATGTTCATCTTCAGACTCTTGAGAAATGATGGGAAATTAGTTATGGGGGCAATGATGGTTAAGGGTGGTAATGATCGGTAAGTCGTCGTAGTGGTCGATAGCTGATAGTGCCTATATCCTATATCAGTACTCGTCATGGTTGTATGCTGATGTTTCCTCGCTATCAATTCAAACCATAGAGTCAAGTGTTGGGTGATTGAGTATTGTAGTATTGGTCATCCCCACATCCCATTACCATGTCACTCGTGCAGGTTCCAAATAGGTCCCTGGGCGGAGAAGTTCTTCGATCAACCAAGCTTGGGGGTTCCAGTTTCATTTCTGCAGCGTTCATGATTTGTTGTGGTGGATCTGTTGTGGTTCATGATTTTGAGCCAGCGCCACTTGCTGCGTGCAGAAGTCCAGCTCATCCGCCTGCGCCCCGCCAGTCCCATCCTCAAACGTTGGGCTTTGGCGATGTCGGCAAGTCATTTTCAGGTACTCCTCAGACGCAAGGAGCCCCACGAGGTTCACAACAATCCATACTCTTCAACATCAGCAGCACTGGCACTGCTAAAAACACAATTCATGGACAAACCAACCAGTTTAACCCAGGTGAATCTGGGTGGTGTAAACGGATTGATCCGGTTAACTATGGCAGGTTTATACTACTGGATGAATCTTTCTTCTTGTTTCTATCCACTTTGGGTCTCAAGCAAGGACTACTCTATCAACTGGTACCTGCATACCTGTTGACAAAGGGACCTCATCATGCCTTCACCAAAGACACCACTATCATTAAATCGGCCTGTCCATAGACATAGGTTGGATAGATGACATATCCTAAAGCGGTTCTGGCCAATGAAACCAAAACTTGTTCTTGGGTAAAACCAAATGATATTGTATGGATGAACACACGCATATATTCACTCAAAATCTCAAATACCATGGAACACCTATGCCCCGCTGGACCTGGGTGACCCATCACTGGTGTTGCTGGTAAAGGAGCCTGTGCATCCTGACTGCTAGTGCCTATAGCCTATAGCAACCAAATCCCCTGAAATTCGGCTTCCCAAGAACCATGGGGTCCTGCGAAAACTGGCTGGTCGTCTCAACCCCCAAGAATCGTTGAAAACCCTCAGCCAATAAATTGTCTACAATGACCAGAAGAAATCGCATTGGAACAGATTTGATCTCAATACTTCCAAAACATCTGGACCTTTGTCCGTTCCCAGCCCTGGCGACAATCAAAAGCTCCAGGAAGTGTTCATCCGAGAAGCCGGAATACCTCACAGTGGCCAAAAGGGAATGGTGGGGTGAACACCAGCCAAGAGACTCAGAATCCAAACTGAACTATGGTGCACCATTTGGTGCATCTAAATGTCTACCATTTGGTTAGGGCACTCCTAGTAGCTCCTGGCCTCGCTCCCCCTTTTTTCAAGCCCTGAATAGGTACCCCGGGCCCGGTAGCTCTCTCCCAACCAGCAGCCAAATGTATAGATCTACAGGATTTTGATCTATGCAAAGCACTGACTGTATGTCTATACTATATATCTACCTACTTATGCCTCGGTGTCTACAACGCTTATGATTCTTCTACATCAACTTCAGGGATAATGGTATATAATTGGAGGGTCGACATGAAGTACAGCATCCAAGGATCCTTTTGGGGTCCTTCCCAAAGGAGCCAACTTCAAAAAACACAACAACAACAACAACAACAACAACAACAACAACAACAACAACAACAACAACAACAACAACAACAACAACAACAACATTAACCGCACTCCAGTACAGTATAATAGTTCTTTGATAGTCATAATTCTAAGGAGAGGTACTTTGAGGTATTTTGAACATGGGGTGCAACACACCAACAGTTCCAGCAATGATAAGAATGGAAAAGCGATCGGCAACAAAGTCCGTAGTCTATTCCACTATGCAAGTTAGCAGTCTTTGGTCACAAGTCGAACTTTTGTGGGTAGACTCTATTCCTTTACATACCCACAAATACCAACCTTAACTGACGTTCTTGTCGACTTCAATGATAAAATAATGTCAAAGTGATCAATGTTGGAATCCGCTGTCTTCCTACACGGACCAATTTCCGCGAAAGGACATCTGTGCCGGGCTGGTAGAAGTAGTCAGCGATGATTCACAACATGTACTGATGACAACCATGATGTGTGTTGCCGTTACACTTGAAAACTTCGAAAACGCACATCTTGAAGGTATAAAATGAGGAAAACATACACTCGCTAAAACATGGCAGTGGGTCAAAAAGCTGTACCCCTGGTTCCCATCATTAACCATTGTTTTCCCTATCATTGTTGCTTAGTATTGATGGTTAATATTGACCCATACCCACATCTAAACCTGAAACTGTAGACCAACAACGACCCCCCTTGCACTTGCAACAACCAAATGCAGCCGTGGGACATCCCCATATGGCACTTTTGCTGTTCAGGTCGCTGTATATCTGATTTAATTCCCGTGGACCGTCGGTTGGCTCCAGCACCCTGGCAGCCACTGGGCAGAAAAGGCTGAAGAATCATCAAGTGCTATGCACATCTGGTGGTTTCGACACCAATGAAAAATACCCGTCAGTCAACCAACCATCCTACGCATTCAGGACAATTGAACAAATATTGAAAACTACCAACCAAACATGCTTTCTCGAATCCTAACATATTATGAGAGCTGCGATCTTTCTGGGTCCCAATCGATGTCTTCAATCAAGGCAGCCTGAGGGGAAACTATTCTAATGCTTGGGTCAAGTGCTTGCAACGAACAGAATCCTCCAAGTGTTGGGTTGTTGACCGAATTTTGATGGCTACAAACCCACAGCATCCCATGATACGCTCAGAATCAAGCTGGGACGCTGTGCAAGCGGATCTTCTCCAAAGCCAACCCGTGACCAGGGCTGCCAAATGATGAGGTCCACAAGCAGCTCAGCAAGTCCCAACAGTAGGCGTCTATTGCGATGGTTGGTGGTGGGCTACAAGTCGCGATGGTCAACGATGGTATCCACAATCAATTGTTCCTCACTTTCCCATTGTCAACCGATCATGAATACACATTGATTACATCTCATTATTGTTGTTCAATACTTACATGAACTTGCTTCGCCAACTTTGGAGGGGGAATTGTACAAACAACGACACTTCTGTAGGGTTGTTGGCATGTTGATGCTGTCTTCAAACTCTCAAGTGGCTCTGCGCGGATACTGTCTTCCAAATGCGTGTATCCAGAAATACTAGGAACCCCCAATCACCTGCATCTAAAATTTCCATCTTGGGAAATGATCATGAATGATCATGAATGATCAAGCTAATTTGGGCATCTTTCGCGGCCTCACAACAACCCCCGCCATCCCCGCCTTGATAAAGGCCGGACCACAATTGATCTCATCGCATCGAAGACCTTCTGGGCGGTGATGGCAGGTGCAGGTGCTGGTGGATTCCCAACGAGATCTCATCGAATCAAATCGTAGTGACTGGTTGGTGGTTGAACCACATGAAAGATATGCGCAAGTCCACCAATCATTTGTTAATGATGAGCGAAAATAACAATTGTTTGAACCACCAGCCAGTAGTGCCTGGGGTTGCTTCCAGTGACAATCCCAAGCCCAGAACTCTATCTGCTTTTACAAAAATGGCTGACTGTGGGTCACCAAACACATCCAAATTATGCTTCAGACTCATTGCTGGACACAAACATGTGTACATATGAAATATCTATATATATATATATGCACATACATACATGTTATTACTATTTTCTTCTTATTATTTGTACACTCCTGTTATATATTATCATTGTATATTTTGTTACTATCGCTATTACTATTACTAGTGTTATTGTTAATATACATCATCATTCTATACCATCATGAAAACATGTTGCCGAAAATTGTTATCATCATTATTCTTGACTTATCTATCTTTGTATTATATATGCCCCATGGATTTGGCCAAACCAACTGGCTTAATACTTCTGCTCCTGTGCTGACAAGGAACCTCAAACCTTTGGATCAAACTAGGGACACAAACACGATTTGGTGCCTTTCAGCTCATGACTACTGATGGATAGAGGCTTGAAACTCAGCCGATTCGCTTATCCGATGACCTAAAGAGATTGCCAACAAATTTGCCAGCACGCCAAAAAATCAATTAAGCACCGAACCCGAGCGACCAACCAGTTGTGTTTCCAATGGTTCTGTTGAGCATTGATTCAGGACATGGCATTTAAGCATATTCAAGCAGTTCTTTCAGGAGTGTATATATTTTCAAACAACCAAACCATTCAAATCCAGGGTTTTCAATCAGTGTACTTGTATTCAGTGAACCAAACTAAAAAGTGTTTGTGAATTGAGAATTGCTGATCCATAAGCATTCCCAGCTCATCATTCAAGTCCAACCATAGCTAGGTCCAGGTAAAGTCACCATCGGTGATCATTCTTAATTTGTCCAAGTTTCCCATCACTTTAACCAACAGTAAGTATCATTACAACGTATGACTATAATCATGAATCAGTATTTTCAGCTGGCTCTACGCTCCGCTGATCTCAGCATCCGACACTGAGCGTTCAGGTCATACCAATGGATGTCGCCAGTGATTTCCTTGGATCGCTGGTGCTGCTAATTCCTACTGCAACGCATTGTTGAATCCATATTGTGGCAAGGGTGAGTACATTGAATACACAAATGGTCACAAATGCATTGACAGAATCATAAACACATATTTGCCAAGCACAGGTCAAGTAGCAAAGAAGAACGTGATGAAACACACACAGTAATCACACACATGAACACAAATAAGTGTGAAATGGTGGAACAAAGGAACAAATCAATCGAGTTGTGCTTGAACAGCAAAAGTCACCTAGCACCCACAGGACATTGCAGGACTCACTGAGCAAGTGTCCTTCCAAGAAACGTTGATCGAAGTCGTGTATATAAACCAAAAAAGTTGGAAACAAAGTGGTCAACTAGGGATTAAAGCCAAACAAGACCTTCCGTCCAAGTGTCTGTCTTGGCATTCTTCGGATTAAAGAATTTCAGCCAGCATTTGGACTTGCATGACATTGCATCGCACATGATATTATCAGCCTCAGTCGCTGGACGCCAGTCGAAAAGCCTGGTACGACTTGCTGGGATGCTGAACCAGCTGAGCAGTGGCACTGCTGTGTAGTTCATTGGCTAGTACTACACCACGATAAACCAAGTCATGCAATATACGTGTCAATACACTAAATTGTGCAAACTATGCTAGTACTTCCCCATGCAAATACCTGTATAAACCATGCGCTACCGTACTGATATACAATAATTAATATGAATACATAGCTGTCCATGATCTGCTGCTAAAACCTTGTACTCCAACTGCAGTTTCCAAGCTCTCGGATCTACTGCCATACCAAGTCACCAAGCTGCTAAGGCCAAGCTGTGTCTTGAAACGCAACCTGTGATGTCTTTAGCCGACAATATTAAACAAGAATAGCTCTGTATATCAATGTTGCTCCTATGGTTACATCATCATGTTACATCTTCAACATATTTGTTTCTTTGACTGGCATGGGCGGCGCGATAGAACAACAATAAGTGGTGGGGTGAACATCTGGCTGCATCCCGAACGGTAGCAGCCAGGCTCGCAATGAGTTCCAACCCTGGCTGTTGATTGCTGGGCACTAGGTTGAATGGTCTTATCCAAGAACTGGTCATTTACTCAACCAGAAACTAACTTTGTCAACAAACACATGTGAAACACAGATTCCATGAGATGAGTGGGCCAGTAGCATCATACGGACATACCCACGTTCACTGCTCTGCAGCATTTTGACAATCGTGGCTTCTAAGCCCAGTTGCACAAAAACTCTGAACAACATGTGGGCACACACACAAACATATGGAAGTAGCATATGGTGGCCGATTGGGGTCAAACACCAGGGGTATGCCAAAGAAATCACAGAAAATGTCAGTCTAAACAAGACACCAATGGCTTTGGGGTTGGTATTGCCAATCTTCAAGCTGGCTCTCTGTCCATGCCAAGCTGATGGCTGAAGACCATCTCACAACTTGACAACGCAGCCTCCTGGCCCGGCGCAGTCCACGTAACCCAGACATCCATACAACTCGGTAGGTCCGCACGACCATCATAGCGTGTCTCACTGAAGCTGATGCCGGCCTAGCCGTGGTGTTCTGTGATGCTTTTATGCTGCAAACCTTTCAGAATCTCGTACTTACTCCGTCGTAGCAAGGTTTTATTCAAGAATCATTTCGGTCTGTTCACAAAAAGGGGTACCTTCCTCTCATCTAATCACGATCATGATGAGTTGGGAATCTATCAAGTGTCAACATCAGGGTGCACCAAATCTATGCATCCTGATTTTTCACCCAATTGGGCTGTGATCAATCCAAGATTGGTTGGGTGTTTTTCGCAACTGATCGTTTCCATATTGAACACCATGGATATCGATAGGCCTATCTAAAGATATATTCTATAAGAACTGCATCATGCAATATCAACAAGTATAAATATGTAGATATCAACATGTACGTGTTATGTGAGAATATCATTTCTTTAAGCACCAGTATGAATTTGCTACTATCTTGTGATGTGTTGTGTATATACATGTCCAATGTATATCAATGCAAGCAATTATATGCACATGAATCAACACACAAATCCCACAGAAATAGATACATAAATCAGATTTCTAATGCATATACATATGTATAAAAAAATACTTATATATACATATATAAATAAATGTTTTTCATATTTATGTAAATATATGAATATATAAATGTATATATAAAAAAATATATTCATATATATACACACGTTCAAATACTATACATCATAATCCGCATATTCATATGTGTTACAGGTCCCAAATGGATCCAAATGGCCCCCAAATCGCCCCAGGCCTCAGCAAGGTCTCTCCGCAAGCGTTGGGGATCGTGATGACCCCAGGGAGCCGCAAAACGTGCCGCCACTTTGGTCATCACCTGGAGCGAGACAACGGGGGGCTAGACAAATTGCTGGAGGATGCTGGATGATTTCAATAGTTGTAGAGGTACATATCTATAATTATCTACAAAAACGAGTATTGATTCATGTATATATATATATATATGTATATCTATAACTATCTGCACAAATAAACATACATATCATATATCTATAATTGTCTACACCAATAAACATCTATCTTCATATGTTTTCTAATATGCGAAAAAAAATCAATGTATAAAGATAATATAGATCAGTATTCATTTGCAAAGATGAATGCATATATGTACATTGTGATGCAATATAAACATGGATAGATAGATAATGGATGGATGGATGGATGGATGGATGGATGGATGGATGGATGGATGGATGGATGGATGGATGGATGGATGGATGGATGGATGGACGGATGGATGGATGGATGGATGGATGGATAGACAAATAGATATTTGCTTATCAACTACTTGGATCTATATTCAGTATATACATATACATATGATTGATGAAATGATAAACATTAACTAGCTCAATGATGTTGATGGTTAAACTATGGCTTCACATGTTTCGTGATTCAACCACAAATAACTCTTGGCTTCAACTGCCAACCTCATGAATTAACATTCCAGCATTGATTAGATAATTTCAATGTCTGTTTGGATGTGCACCTGATCAAGGAACATTTTCACTGGGACAAGGGGTACTGAAACATATACGATCTTTTTGCACGTGCTCTGCAAACCAGGCGCAATCATCTATTACATAACCATCTCTAAGCATCCAACATAGCACCGACCAAGGATGCCCGTCTTTCAAGGGAGGCATCAGCATTTGGGATGCGCCCTTCCAGTACCAGCATCCAACAAAGAGCAGCCATGGAGGTACGTTCCACTGCTCCGATCTACCCCCGGTTCAGAATCAGAAAAAAATACTTACACAAAAATGATTGTCAACCAACTGGATCTCCCAATCTGACGCTCGATAAATGTAAATATGCACAATCAATCCACTTTTCTTACTGGTGGCTTTATCTGACCATCATTCTCCAATGGTCAGCCACTAGTCACTACAGAAATACCAACACTTGGTACACAACCTGCCATATTTGAGGGAACCCCCAAACCATCCAAAATCAACCATTTTTAGTAACAGCCCAACCATCACTTTGGGTGTTCCCTATTTTAAGAAACCAATGTATATGGATCATGTCGCTGGTAAACGCCCTACTTCTGTTGGTGATATCTCCAGCTTTATTAACCGTTCACCATCTCTAGTTAAGCATTGCTTGGCTATTAAGAAGCTATCGCAATAAGTTGGTGTACCACCTATCGTTGGTGATGGTCACCTATGATATGGTCTACTTCAAGGGTTGGTGATAGCCTCTTCCTTCACAACGGCTGCTCACCTCGGTGATGGCGAGTCCTTGCCAAGACCTGGGTCCAGGGTCCAGGGATTGTCACAACTCGGCAGAGTGAGCCGCAGATTGGGACTTTTGAACCCGTTAATACTTTTGAGTAATCTAGAAATACCTTTGAATACCTTTAGAATACTTAATGGAGTACCCTTTTAATCTACTTAATGGAATCAATTGAGTAATGTAGAAATACCTTTTAATACTACCCTTCAATAATAAATACCATTATAATGCCTTTTACAGTAAATGTGGAGGATTGAGTAGTCAACCCAAAGTTGGACTATGTTGAACTTTTAGCCTTTCATAATAATGAAAAATAACATTTTGCGGTTCCAAACACCTGTCCTTTGTGATACTTCTGCATGGGTTCCCAGCACCTCCCAACCATCACAGTGCCCGACCTCAATGTCCCTTGGAGCGCTGCAAGCTGCACATCCACCACAGTGAAGCTTCTTGACGCCCCTGGGAAACGGCACACGACAACGGCTCAACCAAACTTCAAAGGCTTCCGTGCGACCTTGTTCCTTGAGTATATAACGAAAGTTTGGGAAACAACAATCAAATTAGCCGTAGTAGCTACAGTTTGGGAAACAAAAACCAGCCTTTTTTTGTTCTTTTTGGGGTTGTGCATACTGTGAACACATCCACGAGGCTGTATGCATCATAGATTTATTGAAATGGGTATGATTTGGTGCGACCAACCAATTTGGCAGGTTCCAATATTTCTGGACGAGCATCAAACCAATTGAGTGCGTAAGTAGTTCCTGATGTTCTGACCATATCTGAACATGTTCGATTCTTAACGTCCCGAAATTCATGTTTGAACATGACACACTTTCAGACATGGCTCCCTTTCTCCGCTTCCTCCTTTGTCAGAGATGTCAGTTCACCGTCGGGTTGCTGAACGCAAACCAAATCCTGAGATAACAAGAACCCAACAAGGATCTCCCAAAGCCGTGGATGTATCGTCACTAATCGCCCCCACAAAATGAGACCAGGCAACATCTAGAAACCATCAATTCTGACGGCACCCCGCCGTAATGTCCAAATGTACTGGTGTTGAGTGCAATGAGGAAGGAATCTCTCTTAGCCATGGTTCAGTACCCAAAGACACGACCGGGAAATAGTGCTTTCTAAGATAGCAATTTGTAGCACAATTCGTGGACAACTCCATGTAATCGAATATCTGTCCGGTCTATAATATATGTGTCTATCTGTTTGGAAAAAACAATATTAATATTCAACTTGATTAATCACAGAACTTGTAGGTACGTACGCATGTATGTCACCTTCAAGCACATGTACAAACTCCCAGCCACAAAAACAACATCACTACAGCGCCAAGGGTCACAATTCCACCCACTGCTCTCCGTGCCGCTCCAAGTATTCTCCGTGTCGAAGCTTTTGGCCTCAGCCGGTGGTGTACAATTGATCCCCCTGCGAATTAGGGTTCGGTGGTCGGGGTCGCCCAGATTCTGGGAAAGTCTTGCCTTTATGAAGTACGATAACGTCGTTGCGTGCAAACAATTTCCACTACTCTGATCAGCAAGCTTCCTGCGACACCAGCTTGTACCAACTGGATGCCGTCTCGTTTCTAGGCCAAATGAGTTGTTTGGAAGTGATACAACGGAATTGGTCCAAGTTGTTGCCAGGCCAGTAGATGTGTATAGATAGTACAGAAATATCTATACATTACGGAATCTTTCTACCATATCCCCTACTTCTAACGAGGGATCCAGTCATTTAAATCATCGCAACATGACATGAACGATGAAGGCATGATTCCAAGGGACAGAGTATCTCGGAATCACCGGAGATAAGATCTCCGCTCCACCTCGGCGCGCCAAAATGCGCCACTCGAAAGCCGGAAGCACAAATTGGAGTCGTGCATTGCAGTATCTCCAACGACCTAAAGAACGACATTGCCGTGTATTTCTCTTGTTTTTGGAGAATGATGATTATAGAATGATGATTATATACTTGAAAGTCAAATACATTCAAACATAGATGCACGCGTACATGTACATTGCCATATCCATTCCCACATATTACCACGCATACGGACATACAAACACAGTGCATTCTGTCTCGTTTACATTTTATTTTATTAGATCCACTGGAATCATACTCTGGGTGTATACCCGCATCCATACAGTACCTACATACTGACAACATGTGAAGATGCACATTCACAGTAGTCATGGTTACACAACTCTAATATATACTGTTACTGATGTTGTTGTTCTTGCTGTGTTGCAGTCCTCACTGCTGCTGTTATTGCTGTTGTGGTTGCTATCGCTGCTTTTCAGTCGATGTCGTCCGTGCAGTTGTTGCGCTTTTTTTGTTCTGCTTGGGCTTCTTTATCTCTGTTTTGATGTTGTGGCAGCCCTTTCACTTGCTGTTGGCATTTTCATATGTCTTTGTTCCACGGGCAACAATCCATATGCATATGTCTGCTTTCATTGCACTCTGAAAAAAGGATGGCCGTTTGATTGGCTGGGACACCTATGCATACTTATTCTGGTTGGTGGCTGAATCATCCCTATGCAAAATATTAGTCCATCAATCAATCACTTTTGTTAATACTGGTGGCCATGTTCAAAGCCACCAGTATTGTGCATCTGTCGTCTTTGATCGTGTTTGATCTCTTTTTCCGCGCTTCCCAATGCAGCGCAATGTTTGTTGCCTTGTGGCCGTTGAGCAAAATCTTTTGGTGGCTCACGAGGGAAAGAATAGATGAAGCAACAAACAAGCAAGGTGAGCAGCTGGCGAGCAAGCTCAGCGTGCGATAATGACGCCCAGCAATAGGAAAATGAGCATGTCACGCCAGGTCTACAAACCTATCACAACGACATTCCTCAATCATGTCCTTTGGATTGATCGGATATTCTCGTCCATCCACCCTGATTCGAAAAGACTAGTTGCCGAAAACATATGTTTGAATGGTCATCTACAAGTGGTATTGATACTCCTAATCCATGATTGAATGTTGCTTTAGTTCTGGTTCACCTCAAAATATGAACTGTCTACATCTGCCCTGGACCCATTCTTAACCAAACGATGGATGATCCTGCAATCTGCCAAGGATCGAAAACATTGGCAGTAGCTCCAACCGCTTCGGCCGCCAACAACCGTCAGATTGAGGCCAAACTTCCAGCGACACTGGCGAGTGCACTGGAAGAACTCCTACCGGCGGTGACCATCCAAACCCCTGATTTTCGAAGC
>VSDK01018139.1:480079-567847 GCA_009767595.1 Symbiodinium kawagutii
GGCGGTGACCATCCAATCCCCTGATTTTCGAGCCCCCAAAGTCTGGTTTTTGACAGTCTCCAGTACCAATTTTGGATGTTGAATTCTCCCGACCTATGTGATCAACCATTGGAACCCACGGATGGTCCTTCTGTTGCTCTGCTTCCGTTGGAGGCTGCGTGCTGCCAGAAGCATCAAGGAGCGCTGCGTCCTGCCACTGTAATGCGGCACGCAGCACCAAGAGTTTCTTGTTTCAACCGGGATTTTGATCCAACAGGATGATTTGAACCATTCCCATCCATGAATCACAAGATTGCCAAACATTTTCTAAGCAGTCTAATTAGCTAATCATACGAAATTTAAAGTGGAAGAAACCACTCTTTACCCTCATTGAGCCTCTTGGAACACCAGGATGAAGCTGAGAATCTACAAAACATGGAAAGAAGGGCTACGGAAGAAGAGATTGCCATTCTGAAGCTGAAACAGCATAGTTTATTGCCCTTGAAGAGAAAGGGGCGACCATTGTCACATCCCCACTGGTGAGAAATCAAATATCAATTGCGGCATGTCGGGACCATGTCATGCAGTCCCCCGGTCAACTTCCTGACTTTCATCCTTGAAGAACAAGAGGTATGGAGCGATCCCAACGCCAAAATACACAGAAATGCATGTCTTATGCCAAGCGTTTCCAGCATTGCATTCAGTTCAACAAAAACCACCACATTCCATGTGAGGATGAACCATTCCGAACCAAATCGATCGAGTCATGCGCCTGATGTCCAAAACCAGCCCTGCAAAACCCGGCTCAAGCCCAGTGATTTTTGGAATGCTGAGGCTGGCTCAATGGTCAGGCCCCTCATGATAAATATTGTAAGATTTCGTAGCCTATTGCAACCTGTTCAAATATGGAGATCCATCTTACATGATAAACCAGCCACATGGGTCTTTCTCAAAATCGGGGACCCCCAAATCATCCGAGTCATTTACAATAAACCAATCATTTTGGGGTCGCCAATTTTGAGACACCAGCCATATTGCCATATCTAGGATCACTAAAGCGGTCCATGGTGAAATTAGGGGGTGTCATCACACCCTGGTATCCATCGCTTCACGGCCCACGACCTCGTTCAGGATCCGATATGCGAGTCCCAAACCTAGCGGCGAAAGGGCACAGCCCAGCCATCTCCGAACCGAACCAACTAACGAATTCTTATGAATTATAATATATATATATATATGTAAAAAATAATTATCTAATCATATATATATATATGTAAAATCAAAGATATATATATATATATAAATATATATATAACATGTATATATATATGTATATTATTACATTTTCAATATGCTTGTTTTCATAGGGAACAATCGGTTGTATGATTGGAGGCAATACTGTGCCATTCATGGAACGCCCCGATTCAACAGCAACAATTGCGGCAACAACCAGAAATCGGTAAGGAACCAGCACTCATCGACCAAACACACACACACACACACCATCACACACCAGCCCCGCGCGCAAGGACATGAAATCCAAGGAACCAAATATCGCATGGACGCAAAGCACTCGCGCCATCCAAAGCTTCCGTTTCGCGGTGTCGAGCCGCACTAGGCTCTTGAGTCCACCTAAAGCTAAAACTTTGTTTTGTGTGTGTAAAACAGGATTGAATTCGTTGAACGCACGTGCACCATGTATATGCGTGTTACTAGTGGGTATATCTATACATACATGGTACACCATCGTGGATCCAAGGATTCGTAGCCCAATCACATGGAGGCAAGGACGGATTGCCCCAACTTATCATCTCAGCCTGTCAAGCAAGAAAGCTATATATTGCATCGAGATTATCAAATCGAACATCGATTTGACCACTGAGGTCAAAAGTAACCCACTTTCAGCATGGGTTGGCTCAATGTCCGCTAAATTGAGGGCAATTCACCAGCAAAAGCATCCCAACACATAACAATCCCAACACATAACAATCCCAACACATAACAACAAACAGTCTGGCAATGTCATGTATACCTAAAATGCACCTAAGTTATTTATAACAAATACAAATACACTTCTTGTTCTCCTCCGTGCCATCACTTGCAGTGCTTGGAGAAGCTGCGGTGCCTCTCTGGGCCAGGCGATGCTGAGGTCATGTTTCCCAAAAGCTTCAGGTCACGTTGGGGATCCATTCTTCGGGAGATTCGTTGAACCTTTGTTTTGGTAAGGCCCATTTCTTCCACCAGGAAGGTTCATCTGGTCCGTGGTGTCAACCCCTCTGGAAACACATATGAGTGAATCAACCAACCCAAAGACTAGTGAAAATGAAAGGTGTACCTGTCGTGATATCGTGTCTGTATCTCCCATTCGACTCGACAGCCGAAGCAAATCATGGGACCAGGTGCCAGCAACCTCCCACCGTCGACCATGACTTGATGTATTTCCCGGGACCTGGGAAGCCAACCAGGAGACATCCACAGTGTTGTTGTGGAAACTCTCCTGATTCATTCATCCCGCCACCACTCCCATCCCACATTCATGAATCCCACCACTCACTATTTTTCAACATTCATACCATCCTGAGCTGTTTATTCATACGCATTCTTAACAAATAGTTACCCATCATTGAAGCCACCATTGGCCAGTCCCTGTCGGCTGTTGAAGTGATGCTCACCGCCATCTCCCCGCTTGGTTACCGGACCCAAGCACCCCTGCGACACTCCAGATCTCCAGTCCTGTGCCGAATGGCTCACGTCTATAGATATTGAATTTGCATCACATCACCAGTTACACATTGCTGCTTGGTGGTTTCAAAGAATATGAAAAAACATTGGTCAACCAACCATCCTCCCGAAATAGTGGGGAAAATAAAACACGTTTAGAACAAGTGAACTTATTGCCTTCATAACAATAAAACTTTTGGACAATTGCTTTCATCACAAGTGAAATGTGTTTTTATTTCAATTTAGAACCAGCAAACTGATTGCTTTCATCACAAGTGAAATGGCCGCGGGTCAACGATTTTCGGCGGCCCTAAATTTGGATTTGCCCAGTGCTTAAGGCACAGTCTGTGGTTGAACTGAAGTACTATGCTGGCACTTGTTTTCAACAATCCTGCTGATCATGGGTATGTCAATAGAAAGAGGTTCCCGAGGAACAGAAACGTTGTATCTGTGTGAGGAGTCACATATGCCGATACTTCAAGATGGCAATAAGGCAAAGTGCATTGCTTCTCCTTGCCTTGGCATTTGTGAAATGAACTAGCATGTCTACCTGCTTTGATGTTGAATCACATTCTCAGCTTTGTTGAAACTTAGCGCATCCATCGTTCACCAGTAGACAACATGTTGACTTAAATCATCCGGGATCATTAGCCAGTAAGAATGCTTAATAATAATTTATTAAAAGCCCTCAACAAGGAGCGTAAAAGCCATCAACAAGGATCGACACACATGAATTAAGAACCATTGTGGTAGTTGTTGGGTATGCTCACTTGCCACCTATGTGCTCTACCCCGGGGACCAACAGAGCCATGATTCCCATCCCCAACAATGGTAGTTAGTTGCTCAGCGTTTCCATTGGGGGCCACATCTCTTCCTTGTCCAGGGCAATTCAACACCTTAAACATCCGTGAACGTATATAAAGTATAAAATATCAAACAGCGATTAACGTGCATTGACTGCATGTTTTCATGCAATCTTGTAGTTGGTCCTCGCCTCTTCTCCTATCACTTGTGCTTTGTTGGCTGACCTATGATTCGCTGGGTTGGTTGATGGGAGAATCTAGAAGAACCCCTTGTCTTAACCGCCATAACCACCAACTATAGGGGGTTCCTGTAGAATTTCCGGCATTTCTGGGACTCCAAACCGTTGCATCGTTGGATCCCTGCGCCGCGCCTTAGGTACCCTGCTCGGCACTCCAAGGGGCATAGTGATCCGGAGGCCTGGGAAAACGAAGCGACCGAACCAGCTGCAAGCAACGATTTCATTGGGGAAATGATCATTAACCATCATTGTGGCCCTTAATCTTAATGGTAGCAAATGGTAAATCATGAATCATGAATGGTAAATCTTAATGGGAACTAATGGTAGCTAATGGTACTTCATCATGGTAGTTATCGGAACTGATTTTCTACAACGTTCATTGCGGAAATGTTGCTGTGCAGAGATTGAAGTGCATTGATCATGATTCAGAACACTTGGTGTTCTTTTGCTACAGCATGATGGCCAAATAGATTATTTCGTAAAACACCTGCCATGATGTTGTCACCCATTATCACTTTCGTGAGTGGCACTCGCCCGGTGACAGCAACATGGATGGATTGGCAGGCACTGTTTCCACTAACAAGTTGTTGCTATCAACATTGGGAACTCTCCAACTCGATGGGTTGGAGCTTTAAGATCAATAAATATGCTTCAAGTTGGCTTATCATCCAGGCGGAATTCAAATTAGCTTTTTGAACCCTCCAACCAGTTGATACCAGTGGTTGTAGTGTCGGCCACAGCCCCGATTTGTGTCAGCCCAAGATCCACACGCTGTTCTTGCAGTGTGAAAGGTCCTGCAAAGTTCTTGCAGCAATTGCTTCAAGACAGGCCCTGGAATGTTGAAGATCATGGTTTCACTGGGTGGATGGAAACATCTACAGTCGACAGCTTACCGGCAAAAAAATACCCAATGATATATGGCTATGGGTCAAAACCCTGTACCCCTGGTTCCCCTATCATTCACCATTGGTTTCCCTTTAGTTTTGTTGGTAAATCCTCCATTAGTTGGTTGGTTAATATTGACCCATACCCATATACCATTCTGTTTTTCATAGTCAATCGCTGAGAGACCGCCTGCACACCGCATGGCTCATGATACCATGATGGTTTTGCGAAGAGTTTTCTTCAACTTGTCCCATTTGTCCCATGAACATTTCTGACATTGCTGGGGCAAGTGTTTTCAACTCCCGAAAAACGGATGAAACTGCCAGCCGCACAACTGCCGAGGTGGCACCTTTTACAAATTACGAACCAACAGTCCTTAGATGGCAAGTTTATCTTGAGTGGAAAAAACCTGCCAGGAAATATGTATGTAGTCTTTTATGCCCGCGTGTGCCCAACTTGGGAGAGCTTGCATTGAAACATGTTGAGACACACAGTGGTACCTCAAAAAACCCTAACACCATGAGCTTTCTAGCGGAATGGTGTGGGTGGCATATCAGGTGACAACACTTTGAACCTTGACCCCTGTGCAGCTTGATGCCTCCGCCATAGAAATCTGCACAATCTTCGTCCTCTGCGTTCTCCACATGTGGTTTGTCATCACAGGAGATCTCCTCCTCAGCAAAGTCTTGCAGTTCCAAGTTCTTTGGCGTATGCTCTTGTTACTTTTGACGTGAAGCATGTAGGTCTCCGAATATGTGTATTCATTCCAGTGACCTATATACACACAAACAGAAACTCTCTCTCTAGACATCTCTAGATATATGTACATATATGTATACATATATATATATATATATGTCTGCAGAGTGGCTCAGAAAGAAGGCACCCAAAAAACCATAGATCCGTAGTTGTGCCATACAGTAGTCATTCATATCATTTGAGAAGCGGGTTGCTGTGAGTAAACAAGCAAATGATCTTCTTGTTGAGCCCGTGAAGGGATGTGAATCACACATGAGTGGTTGGTTTAGGTGAATGGCTTTGAGCCATAGCAACAAAATGACCGATCACATCGAAGATCATCTGAGCATTATCGATGAGCTTACTCTTACGATAGCTAGGTGATTTATGTTTATCTGTTGACGTATTGGGCTCGTCATACTTTTCATGGTTGAAACACCAAGAGGGGATCAATGTCCAGTCCATCTATTAATAAATGCATGTTATGATATGATATACACACATATATAAGTATAAATCTATCTGTATCCATCTGTACCTCTCTATTCATATAAAAATAAGTAAATAAACAAACATATATAGATTTAAATATATATATATATACAATTGAAAGAAACTACGTGTGTACGTGCATGCATGGCTGTTGCGTGTTGCCAGCTAATGACTTACTGGTCACACATTTTCATTTCAATACATTTCATGCATGATGCGGTGAGTGGTTATCCAAATGCCACCCTGGGCCACCCGGCGCACTGCGGTAAAAGCCATTCCTGAGCTGCTTTCGTGAACGTAAACATTTGAACATCTAGACAGTGGGTAAGCAGGGAGCTTCATCTCACCTTCACAAAACCAGGGAGTCAACAAGGATGTCATTGGAATGACTCGCAAACTCAAAACATGCGAAATGAAAAATCAGTTTGTTCATGTACACGCTCTATTTAGTGATAGTAACAGTTCTGAGAAATCCTGGCAGCACCAGCACTTGTGCTTGTTCACAGTCAGTGGTCGCACCAGCGGTGGCAGCAGGCACCAGCGTGACCAACGGTCCAATCGTCACCATCATCATTGTCGTCACTAGCACTTTTCATCACCGTCCGATGTGCTGCAGATGGGGAGGTAGGCTGGCATGATGATATCATCACGTTAAATGGGATCATGACAATCACCGATGTAAATGCCGATGTCAGCAAGGATACTCACAGTGCAAATTGACACCACCAGGACACCATCTATTCTCATTGTCATCACAGTCATTGTCGTCATCATCATCATCGTCATCATCACTATCATCACTATCATCATCATCATCATCATCATCATCATCATCATCATCATCATCATCATCATCATCATCATCATCATCGTCATCATCATCATCATCATCATCATCATCATCATCATCATCATCATCATCATCATCATCATCATCATCATCATCAACCATGTCGTTCAGTCTTTGTACCACTTCTTAGTGGATAATCATGCATAACTACTGTGGTTGCCAACCATCAAATCACATGATCATCTAAGGCAGCCTGTCCATCTTGCTCACAGGTGCTGCCGCTTGAAAGTGATATGGCTAAGCAAGGCATCATACTACAGTTTCTATATGCGGATCATGTAGAAATATCCCCAAGCCCGGAACCCAATTTTGCAGCTTCTCATAGCGCGCTTCAGTTCACGTCTCACAGCCAAGCGTTCAACTAGCAGTCGGGCACATGATCAAAGGCAACTGGACTCGGGCAATGAATCTGTTGGATTCTGTTGCCAGCTACAGCCCTTCGCCCCCTTCTGCCCCATGTCGCTGTAGCCCTTGCTTCCAACAAAAAACTCCAACTGGGTCTGAACCTTTCCCACCTGCGTAATGCCTGGGGCCACCTGTCACCGCCCAGGCGTCCCTACTCCGTCTTGGCATGCAAGGCTGCCAGTATGGACCTGGCAGCCCCAGGTTTAACAATGCCTGGTCAATGGGGATATGTGGATGCAAAGATTCATTTCAATACAATGTGTATATTTATATATATATATATATATATATGCGAGGTATGAGGTATATATATATAAATACGATGTATTTATTCATTTATTTATTTGCCTATGTAGACACAATATATACACAGATCGGTATCTATAATCTTGATCTAACCACAAGATAGCCGGTGCAACACCACTAGGAATCTAAACAAAACACAAAAGCACAACTACTCCGCGAGGATTTTGAACATGTTGTGAGGAGAAAATGGTCCTGGTCGCAAACCGGATGGGTTGCTTCAGTATTCGGTCTGATGTTGAAATACTGGTGTCTTGAAGCGCTGCAAGACTGTGGGGAACCCCAAACTTACAACAGAACTTGTTTGGGATTGGGATGACTGAAGTTAATCCTGGAGACCCCATAATATGGTCTCTACATGTCTCTACAACAAATACCGCACGAACCTGACATTTTGTAGTCACAATGTTGCATGTGGTTGCACCCTCGAACCAACCTCGTATCTCGTGAGCCCCCCTTTTTCAAATGATACGTGGAAACACTTGGCTCCAAATCTGTTCTTCCAAGCCTCTCCAGTGAGTAAGAGCAGTCAAACCTCAATCTATAGCTTGAAGAGATCCGACGACTCAGACTGCTCAAGAATTTCCTCAGCAACATCGACTGGTCGACAGGTCCCAAGGCACATAACCAGCTTCGCATACCACAGCACAGTCATGGCCGCTCAGGGTGTAGGCCTGATCGCCCGGGCACCAACAGTAACCTTTTGGACGAAAGAACCGCAAATGTCTGTGCCAAAGCATAGGTGTTTATCCATATGGATCCATATGGTGGTTTCTCAAAATGGGGACCCCCAAGCTGGATGGTGTTCTTGCATGTCCTTACTACAAATGGTTCATAATGCATGATTTGGGGGTATCCCAATTTTGAGAAACACCCATATTGGAGTCTAATGGAGTCTAATGAAGTATACTGAGTTTGCTGCTGTAATAACTTCTGACATTCTACATCGTACCACCATCAGCCCGCAAGCATCCCCCTGAGGTGGCATCGCAGGGAGGCAGCTTGGATCTAAGGATCTACCCTGATGTGTAACGATGCATTTATGGTGTGGATTTTTGGAATTCTACAGGGTCAAACTTGGCAAAGCTCTGCTTTTGATCAACGAGTCATAACGAGTCTTTCATCTGTGTGGTTGAGTCTTTTGATCAACTTTCTTGTGTCGCAAGGTGGAGTCCCGATGCAAGCCAAACATTCGGTAGCTGCGGAGGTTCCATCCCGCCAACACAAAACAAGAAACCACGCCAACAAGAACATCATCATCATCATTGTCATCATCATCATCATCATCATCATCATCATCATCATCATCATCATCATCATCATCATCATCATCATCATCATCATCATCAATAGAAAAGCCATCAGCGACAGCAAAGAGCAATCAAACTAACAAACAAACAAACAAACAAACTAACTAACTAACTGAAAAACTAACAAACAAACTAAGAAACAAACATACAAAACAACAAGAAACTATAAACACACAACAACAAAACCAAACAAAACAAACTAACAAACAAACAAACAAACAAACGAAACATAACAAAGCATCAAACAAGCGACGGCCACAAGGAACCACTAGGGACCCGCACACAGTGGCTCAAGTCCTTGGCGTGTAAAATGCTGGGCAACTCGGTGCACATCCTTGGTATCGCCAAGCATTGCTGGCTAAACCGGTCATAAACGATGCCATCCCCCGCTCGGTCCAATCAAAACCACGCAAACACATTTGGAAGTACTCCACATCTGTGCCAATCAAACGCTATGCAAACATGAAATGAGGATCATGGTCTTCATGTAGATGTGTACATAACACGTATTATGTAAATGTATACAAGTTTAAAAATATATATATATAACCAAAGACAAATGGCCATGTTTGCGCATATTGTTCTCCATACGCATTACAAACCGACAACAGACGTGGGAGACCTCCTGGCGAGATTGCTAAGCTTCATCTGTTTGAGTTTGACTATGAACCCATAGTCAATAGATGTCAATAGGCTTTCTGTCGGTCTGAGTTTGTGTGATCATTTTGGGTGTACTCAACAAAAGAACACTGTTGGACAACTCTCAAATCGAGGATGTCACGGACAAACATTGATGAATCATCTGGATATAGGTTAAAATCCCAACATATCCCAAGCGATAATTGTTTATCACTTCAACCAATCTGCTCTGGTTGATAGACGATACACATATTTCAATCCGCAAACCACATATCAGATCAACATGTTGTATTCTAATCTTGCACGCCAGCTTGCTGTTGGCAAATTCAAGAGAGCCACTTCACAAAGAACCGCTGTCACGAATGAAGCACAACACAGCACAATGCTCTGCCATGTCGTTGAAGGGTGAAACTCAAATTCCAGCCTGTTTGCCCGCAGAATTGGTCGCAGAATCAAATACTTTGTGTATTCTTAGCGAGAATGTTTTTAAGAGGATGGCAAGGGAGGTTTAGGCGCGGGGTCATTCACTCCAAGCCACATCGTGCGTTTTGGCTCGTCGGGATGCCCCATCCATCAAATTTTGACGAAATGTTGCTGCTGAAACATGCCTACATGCTACGCTCGATGCCCAGGATTGTTCATGGTTATTTGATTTGTTGATTTTGTTGTACCTTCCATCTGCATGGTGGGGTATTTATACAATATAGATCACAAGTGGTAAATCCATTGTGTTGCTGTTGATTGTTCTTGAGGGTTGTTGCTCTAGCTGTTTTTGTTTGTTCTTGTTTATGTTGTGTATCATCCCCTTCCACAAAGCTGCTGATATTGGTCTGCATTTTGATCCATGTCCCTTTTTCTACTGGTATATTCCAACTTTGTTTGCCTCTTTAGAATCCCCAAATCCAAAGCGGTTGCTTCTCAAAATAGGGGACCTCCCAACTCCCAAATCATCAAATATTCTGAAACTCTTTGCAGTATCAAACCATCCATTATTGCCAGAGCTTTTTCAAATGACGCAGCGTGTGACTGTGGGACTCCGCACTTTCCGACTGTGCTGCTGACCTGAGACGCCAGGTCAGAGAAAAATGTCAGCAAAAAATGTCAGAGAGGGTACCCCATGAAGAATGGGGTGTATATGGTGAGAAGTATTTTTCATGCATTTCAGTCCCGCACAAGTAATTACATGAGGTTACAAGCACTTTTAGATAATGATTAATTACAAGTTGTCTGATCAAAGAAACATATTTATACAGGAAACATCGGATTGTAAATATGATTTGGCCTACCTGATACAGCAGGGATCGACAGGGGATGCAACCAACAATGGCCGACCAAGAAGAGGAATGTTTTCAAGAACATAAGTCATACAGGAATACATACAAATATAACTACAACAGGTACATATACATATATCTATATGAATCAATATCCGATATCACCTGACCTCAAAAATAGAAATTGCTTTCTGACTCGTAGACCTCCTCTGCTTGGTGGTTTCAACCCCTGTGAAATCCTTTAGCCAATCAAACATGCCAAAAATTCTGGAAAAACAAAGATGTCCAAAACCAACAATTGCAGTTGTTCAACGACTCTTGTTGGCGATTCTCCCTGTCATCAACCATTCTTAAACACCGGTTGTCATGGGTTGTCCCCTCTTAATGCTTACACTATAAACCACCAACAATTGTAGTTGTTAAGCATTATAAGTACTATTGTTGGTGATTAACCATTATTACACTTCGGTAATCCAACATAGCAATGAAAAACAGCCATTTATATAGAGAACCCCTAGCAAATAATCAACAATTGGTGGATCTTTTCCAATCCCAGGTTGTTTACTGGAGGGTTTTGCTTAGAGTACAATGGTTGATTATAGGGTTTATAAGATCTTCTCCTATTATCAACCATTATTACTGCTTGTAAACCCTACAAACCACCAACCACTGAGGCACCGACGCTGCTCCCCGGGCCTCCCGGCCACCTCCAAGCGATCCACCAAGATCTCCTTTCCGCTGGGTAAGGACCTGAGAGACACAGCTGGAGCCACCTGAGAAGCCAAGGGGAAGCAATGGCTGAGCAACCAGCATCGGTTGGTTAATGGTTGATTAATGGTTGGTGAGTGGCAATGGTTGATTAATGGTTGATTAATGGCAATGGTTCATTAATAGTTGTTTCATAGTTGGTATTAATTTTTGATTAATGGCAATGGTTGATTAATAGTTGTTTCATGGCTGGTTAATGGCTTGTTCATGGTTGGCTCATGGCAAATAAATGTTTGGTTGGTTAATGGTTGGTTGGTTCATGGCAAATACATGGCTGGTTCATGGACAATGAATGGCTCACCAACCAACCAACAAACCAATCAACATATTGGGGAATAACAGCTTGGTTGGTAAACCATTGTCATTGTACTGTTGCTTGGTTGCCCGTGAGAATCATTTACAGGTATTTACAGCAATGATAATTATTAACCAACCAACATTACAATGTTTAACCAATGATGATGGTGAAGCACTATAGTCTATGGATTATGATTGGTTATGATGGTTAACCAATCGTGACAATGGTTAAACAAATCATTTACCATCCAACCAACCATTGCGGTTCATGTAGATGGTATGATCCATCATTAGTGGGATAACCAGGATTGCGACCTATCTTTAATCGGATATATCATTGCTTAGGAATGGTTGATAATGACTAGGTTGTCATTGTGACAAAAAGAATTGTTTGGTTGATGATTGTTTTCCCATGTAAATAAAACCAGGGTTATCAGCAGCATTATTAACATATATAATCATGATTGTAGCCCGTCATTGTCATTCGTTGCTGGGAACTATGATGATTCGTTCTTGCAACCCATGTGTCAAAACATTCGTGAGTAGAAGCCACCATAGCTATACTATATTGCTGAGACCCTTGGACTGGTTTTGCTGGAGGGACAGCCATATGGCAACGATATCCCTCATCCTATCTGGTTGTCGAATTGTGTCAGTCAAAGGTTCAATAGATATTTAACCAGTGATCTCTCTGCCAACTAGCATTGATTCTTTGCTGTTGGTCAAGCTTCATTCCTGACTCAGCCTTGGGTAAAAACCTGCATCAAGAGGTACATGATCTTCGAAATGCATTTTTTGGGGGGTCCAAATGAAAATCTTGAACTATGTAGCTCTTTGCGAGGCATATTGTTTTGCTTGAAAGGTATCCCATGATCCCTGATGACCCCTGATGATTTCCCATGATCCCTGATGACCTGATGACCTGATGAAAGTGTCCCATGCTCCCTGATGACCTGATGATTTCCCTCATCCCCCGTGGTTCCCAGGCTGAGTTCCTGGGCAAGACTCGCTTCAGCAGCTGGTCGGGAAGCTTCCTCGGAACCAGCAAAGCCCTGGGAGGAATGGGGCGGGATCAGCCGGAAATCATTCAGGATTGAACCAGCTAGTAACTATTTATAGATTGCAAAAAAAGAATCTATCTGTATAAATATAAATAAATATATATAGATAGATAGATAGATAGATAGGTAGATAGATAAATAGATTAAATAGATTTCAATACAAAATATTGTGTATATGAAGGCTATACTTGATGATCTTCTAATACCTGTATGGTAGGGGGCTTATCTGAGCACACAAAATGAACTCATTTCCGCACACAAAAAAAATGGAATGCCAGCTTGCTTGTATGTATACATACATAATGTATGTACATACTGATGTCTGTATGCAATTGTATATGTATCTATACACATTCTGCGTGTACAAACGAGCCGACAGCTGCGTGTACAAACGAGACACCAATCATATATCATAACATGATCTTATCAACTATTTATTGACCATGGATTTGATGATGTCAACCATCACCATTTATACACGTCAACCAAGAAACACACGGTCGTTGCACACAGCATGACAACTCATCAGCCCAAGCCGCAGGGCATCGCCCATGAGCTGCTGTGTTTTGTCATCCCCTTGGATAATCAGTCCTAGAGATTCTCCAAGTAGCTACGTAAGCCGCTCCAAAAGTCCACAGCCAGGTTTGCTATCTCCCAATCATTTCTATCTTATTCATTTGCTTTAGGGTCTGTACCCATATTGGTTATTGAATCATCCTGCAATAATCATGGTGTTTCTTCGCCACCACACTACGAACAAGCCGTCGTTGGTCGCTTATGAGTCGTGATCACGTCCATGCGCAGCCACACAGCAAATATCAAACTAGCATCAGCAAAGCTTGATCAAGCGGGAGTTGTACCAACAACCAGTACCCAGTTCCCACTAGCAGTTCTGGTTGGAAGTTCCACCTACCTGCTGTTGTTCAACAACTGCATTGCAACTCTAGAAGCCCATACACTGCTTGTTGGTGATACTGGCTGTTCAACAACAAGCACAACCTCACGAATTGACTCCAATATTACCCCCCAGAACCCTGGTTGAGAATTGGGAATGACTGAGGATGGTCTGACATAAGGGGAGGGGACTAACCATCATCAGTCTTTCAGCCACTGATGATCTATGTATTTTCATCAGTCATTTAACCATCATGATACACCGCAAATGAGCAACATTTACCCCTGTAGGTGAACAATACTATCCATCATGGTTGATACTCAACAGCCAACCACCAATCATTTCCAATATCCATGGACATTAAGCAACCAACCAATCCTGTAGTTGACCATTCAATACCATTCATATCCATGGTGTATCATGAACCTTTCAACATCCATGGTACAACCAACCAAGCAACCAACCCACCCACCCGGCCACCAACCAACCAACCACCACCAACCAACAGACCAACCAAGCAACCTGGCAGGCCCCGAACCTCAGCTCCCCACAGAGCTTGCTTCGCCAGCTGCAGCGCTTCGGGCGCGGAAACTGGGAGCGACCCAGTGCTTCCATGGCAGATCGAGTTGTGGTCGAGGGGGAGATCAGTTGAAGAATCAGCTACTGAAGGTGTATGATGATGGTGGATGATGATGATGATGATGATGATGATGATGATGATGATGATGATGATGGATGATGGCTAAGAAGATGACATGGAAATTTCTTGGATGATGGTGGATGATGGATCATCGCGGTTGATGATGGGGGATGATGCTTCATCACGGTTGATGATGGTCGAGGCTTCGTGAAGGGTTGATGATGGCTAAGGGATATAGGCAAAATATCTGCTATGGTTGATGGCTTCTGATGGTGGTTGATAATGATTATTGATAGTACAACAAATGACTGATGATGATGATGATGATGATGATGATGATGATGATGATGATGATGATGATGATGATGATGGTTATGATGGTGATGGCGATGATGATGATGGTGATGGTGGTGATGATGGTGATGATGATGGTGGTGATGATCTGCAAATATCTGGCCATTGAACATATCATATGTGCAATATGCTATCCTCTTTTTAATGACATGCATCCAACAAAAACTACCATGGGGACAGGGACGTTGTCATCTGTCAAGACACTAGCCGGCCTTCCAAGGGAACGCTTATTCTTAATTTGCCGGGTCAAGATCTTCCGGCAAGTCTTATATAGGAGGTGCAAGTGGCTGTTTGGCTGCCTGGATTTCTCACCCTGGGGCAAACTCAATCCACGCCTCAATGAAGGACTAGGGTGCTTTCACCTCTCAACCCTTCAGAATTCCCAACAGAATGAAATATTATGTAACAAATAAGTTGCCTCTTCATGTTGTACCTTTGTCGTTGTTTTTTCTTAGTCCTCTTTTTGCTGCTGGAGTTGATATGGAGTTTGGCTCTTACTTCCTGCTTGCTACGGCTAAATGGGCCTGATGGGACTAGCAGCCCAACTATGTACTACTGTAGATCGGATTCTTCCATCTTGAAAAAGATCAAATCTTGACAGTTTGCAAACAAACTTGCCACTCTTGAGAAAATCATAGAACATCTACCAAGAAACTCCCATGAATTGGTGGTCACAAACATGCTTGCCAGTAGATTTTCCCCATCGCCGGCAGTCATGTCACCACGGCAACGTTCTCCAAGGAGCTATTTGATGGGCTGCTTCCAAGCGCTGAGAAACTGGCTGGCAAACTGGCAGCGGCTGAGGAATGGGTGTCCCCATGGCTCAGGGGAAAACATCTCACAGCAATAGGATGCAACCAGCCATGAGTCAATGAGAGGGAGTGAGTGATATGAACATTGAAATGTAATTATAACAAAGAGTTGGTAAGCACTGTCTGATTGTTATTATACCCGAGAAGCAAGGTGGCATAACTCCATATCTGGAGATCACAAAAAATGACCCTCCACGAACTGAAGAAAATAAAACATGCAAATCCTGCGAATCCCTAAACCACAACTTTCGGGCACCGCCATCTTCGAACACCAGGATTTGTTTTTCATCATACTGTTGCGAGCTATCCATCTTTGTCATACTGCATCTGCTGGAACCGGGAAAAACTGCATGCTTGGGGTCAGAATCTAGGGTAATTACCCAGAAACGGCGACATCAATATCAATATAACAAAGGATATCGTGCAGCACTGCCAGTGCAAAAACGGCAGCGAATCAGGAGTCAAGCTGCACTGCCAGCAGTTCACCAGGCAGGTCACATGGGTGTTTCTCAAAATAGGGGTACCCCCAAATCATCTAATGTCAATTGATAATTGTTTGTAATAATAAACCAACCATTTTTGGGGGTCCCTATTTCAAGAAACCACCACATGGGCACCTTGCAACTTCCCACGGTTTCCAACCAACACCCCACAGGTGACGTCCAGTGACAGGAGCAAGTCCAGGGCCGTGGTGGTCAGAGAGTAGGGCCTCGTCTCAGTGCTGAAAGCAGATGGTGGTCTCAAGAATTGATGTTCATTCCTGTGCTTTTTGTTGAAGGGGGGATTCATTTGATTCAACGAAGCTAACTTGGTGATTCATGAACATTGCAAGGTTTTTTTGGTAAGTAAAAATGAATACAGTATGTGTTACAAGCGCATGCAAGACTGTGCACACATGTAAAATCCTGAAAAGGACTATCCTGAACCAAACCAAACTAGCCATACCCGGTTCAGTCCTACTCCTTTGAAACCACCAACGGAATCGGGGGAAACCATACGCAAAGTGGCACTCACCCAAGTTTTGGCTCATAAAGCGCAATCACGAGTGTCCCACTTACACCCATCTTTGTACCTATCATTCCTGGTAACGGTTGCCTATCAACAAGGTGTTTCCAACACAGCCATGGTGGCTGTTCCCGGTCATCACTGCAATTGCACCAGGGGTGACTTTGTGAATTGGGCAGGGGAGGATCCGATCCCATTGCTTTGGATGCGGCAACAACACGATTGATTCACAACTGTCAGCCATGGTCAAAAACACTTTATATAATTATGGTTGAACACGGTTGATCATCGGCAACAAAGGGCTTGCGTCTTGGTCCTCAAATCATAGCAAAACATGCGCGTGCGTGTATTGCTACACAGTGGTACCCCTGACCAAATTACGATAGCATACCATTCTTAGCGGAGAAACACATGTTTTCTGGGGAGATCATATCCAACCACAATGGTATGTTCTTGTATCCACAAAATCTGGGCACACCAAGAAACAGTGTGCGGACAAGCTGAAGGACATGCAACGTCCATTATGGCACCCCCCAGCAGCTCTGCGCCTGGAAGCTTTGGCCACCAAGCGCCACGTTGGCAAAGCGCATTGCTTCCCCAAGGCGCGCGCCAAGCGCGCGCTACGCATGCCCGGGTGTTTCGCCTGGCGCAACGTGGGGCCGTGGCAACGACGCCAAAATTGGCGATGTTCATGGAGTGAGTGTAGTTTCGCATGATTGCTCGTTATCTGTCATTCCGGGATTTATGACTGTCAATTCTCCTTAAAGTTTGTGATAGGTGATCAATGGATTTGAATGGTGATACCACTTTTGCATGCACTGAATGGCACTGGTAGACCTTTGACATCAACAAACCACCGCAGGCAGTTCCCGAAATCTCGAGTGGATGGCAGTTTTTGATCTTAGAAATATTGAGTCATTTCTCATGGAGCTACTGGTTCCATTGCTGTTGGTTGCTGGTTATATGGCTGGTTGATTGGCTGCTTGCATGCCCAATCTGGGGCCCGCAACTCTGGACGACCCGCAACTGCTTTTCAGCTAACTGGGACCCGCTCCTGCAAATTCTCCCAGCTGCTGTAGGGCAAGCGCAAATGCAGCGCCAACAGCAGGGATTCGTCCAGAGCTATGGACAAGGGACCTGCCAGTCGCGGTCCCTGCGCTGGTGAATCCCTGCTGGTGTTGCTTCCCTCTACTGGCTGGTTAAACAAAAATCCGTTGTGATGGATGAACAGATTTCCCTTCCTCAATGTCAAGAGCCTGTAACAACCAAAAGCTGAGTTTCAATCATTGTTCATGAAAAACCACACCAAGAATGACCCGCGGATGTAGTTGTACATCGCAATAGCAATGGCAAACGATCCTTTTGTCGAACAGATTTGGAAACAAAACACATCCCAAACACATAAAACACAAATATAGCAAGGAACCACACCAAATGAACAACAACAGAAAACCATAACATGACCAAAACAACAAGTCGTATCTGGGTCCCCCAAGAAACAATCACAAAAAAGTGCGGCAACAGCCAACTCAAGAGAAAACATACGCACATGTAAACAACCAAACAAACAACCAAACAAACAGTATGAAATAACCAAACAAACAATATGAAAGCAACCTGCAAATGATTATGTTGGGGTCCACCTTCGGCCATCCAAAAAGGAGCATCTGCCTTCCCCTTGGCAGGTACCTGACAAAGGCTCGCAGGTGGTTTCCACGAAACTTCCAGCCAAGCAATGCAAGGCTTGCACGGGAGAATAGCCAGCTTCACCTCAGCAGTGAACAGCCCGGTTGAACGAGCAGCAACGGTGGGAAGTGACGCTGAACAGCCTGGTGGTGAGCCATGACGGGTGACAGTCCATGGTCGGTCATTTGTGATGCCTGATGATGGCCAAGGGTGATGTAAAGACAAAAACATGTTGCATCCCCCATGGTTGTTTCCCCAACTGTGCCTATCTGCATTCTATTAAAATAATAGGTTTATAAACTGAGTAAGTGACATATTGTGTTTATAGAATGCGAAACCCAGTGTCTTTACAGCATGATTATGGTCCAAAACCACCACAAAAGGAGGTAGCTAAGCTGTGAAGGCAACATCTTTCTAGAATGAATTTCTCTGTTTCAGAATCGGTGTACTATATCCACGCAGGGGTACCACGCTGAGGTTTGTAGAATGGGAGTGAGAACGTGTGGTAATGATTTGAATAATGCTGGATGATATGGGATGATAATGGCTAATGAAGATTGATACAACACCAAGAAAAGTCGAACACCTGCTGCCAAAGACGCGTGATGACACCCAAACAAAGGTACCAACAAATAAACCATATGTTACAATTTTGATATACAAGTAGTACTGGTTAATGTAACACACTATATCTTGATGTATGTTGAGAATTCGTCATTCTGGCCGGTTAAGGCATTGCTTGGCACGCACGCACCCAGTCCCCTGGAAGTCACCAGGCAGTTGAGCTCCGAGTCACAGGTGATGCGGCAAATGGATCCACTGGAGGTACCTGACCAAGGTTTGCGCCCGTTTCATGTGGACGGCCCTCACATGGTATGAGAGAATCCAATTTTAAAGGAATAACAAGCGGATGTCCACTTGAAAGAATCCAATTTGTCGATTTTTTTCTGTGGTTTCAAGTGGAGAACTACAACCAACATCACTTATCATGATACTGTCGATGGAAGAAATCCTGCACCACTTTCATAGTCCACATCCCCTAGGAACCCCAAATCTTAATATTGAAGTATGTGCTAGGTTCATGCCGGACATGAAATCTGTCAATGGAGAAAATCCTGCACCGCCCACCTTGCTACCACAACATTGAGATTAAGGGGTTGCAGGGGTGTCCTCACACAAGATTGCTTGGGATGCCCATCTGGGTGGTGCAGGATTTCCTCCATCAACCGTAGGTATGCAGCATTTTAGTTAGGTAAAAGTAGCTATACAATTATACCTGTTGTAAAATGACATGTCAAATAATCATTTGTATCTTTCGGTCTGCTTGACAACAACAGTGGCCAAAGAATCATGGAGGAGATTGAGGCGATCGTGTGACTCATTTTGGGGCAGCTAAGCATCGGTCATGTAGATCTTCACATATCAACCAAGACTCAACCAAGAAAACAGCATTGGTTAATTTTGGTGGCATATATCTTCACAGCAAGGAACATTTGCTAAGAATCTTTGGCAAAACACAGCAAAACATCGGTGTTTCTCCAAAAAGGGGATCCCCCAAATCAACCAATAAGAAACATTTCTGGTAACAAACAAACCATTTTGGTAACAAACCAACCATTTTTGAGGTTTTCCCCAAATCACCCAATATGAAACCACCACCTGGTGCTTTGCCGCATGCTGAGTGAACTGCTCAACCATGGTGCTCTGATCAACCATAGGTGATATACCAACCAGGACTCGGAGTTTTCCTCACCTTCGCAGCTGGTGCTTTGGCCGTGCGGCAGCCGCGGCGCAGGACCGCAGGGCGTGGGAACGCAGCGCGGCCGTGAGAAGAAGCCGCGAGGCAAACAGCGCAGGACCTACAGCGGAGCATAGCGAGGACATGGTGCAGCTATGGATATGGACCATATGGATTCATGAGTCAAAATGATGGATGATGAGAACTGATGATGCAAGATGCAAGATGATGGATGATGATGGAGGATGATGGAGGATGATGGAGGATGATGGAGGATGATGGATGATGAGAACAAATGATGGATGATTGCAGCTGCTAGCCTGTGGTTGATTGTGGTGGCTGATCATGAAACATGCTTCCAACAATCAACGGTACTTTCCTGCCATTTCATTGGTGGGTGGTTTTGGAGGAGAGCAAAGTACACCGGAACTTGTCGCGCAAACAGCCCACGGGTCCGAGGCAGGTTCTGAAAAGAATGAGAACAAGAATGAGAAAAATATAGAAAAACAAATTGCACCGGTATCAGCAAGGACTCCTCGGTGAGGAATTCTAGAGCAATTCCAACCATTTTCAGCCGGACATATACTCTCCTATAGCAACAGGGTTCCTTGAAATGTCAATCTAGAATAGCCAAAGCAATGTACACAACCTGTAATTTCATCCACATCTAGACACGTCTTGGTAGTGTGAGTCATGCGTCGCGTTTAGATGATCGAAGGAGTAGTTTTTACCGTGGGGACGACGCTATGGTCAATCCATGGTTCCAAGCATTTGAGAAAACATGCTATGCAACAATGACAATTCGGATCACATCAATAACGATTATATAAACGTTAGCTGGTCAATTCATGAATTCACCATGTCCATCACATCCACTACGCTAACAATGCCCATCATGTCAGTAGATGTCACTACTATTGTCATTGTTATTGTCACTACGTTTCCTGTTGTCATGATTACTTCATCATTGTGAGACTTGCCATCAACTCCGGTAGATCATGAACGTTGTTATCACTGGTCTCTGGAAAAAAATAAAGATAATTATATACTGTCGAAACTGCTAGTTTCCGGTGTCGCCTGTCAGATGCAATGTGACACAGAAAACAACTGAAACTACCCACCAGCCAGAAACAGCTGGTGAATATATTGCAGCTTCTTGCGTGGCCCATGGACGTGCATCGGCGGGGTCAGTATAAGACAGCATCTTGGAGGTTCACATTCCACAAAAGAAAACCAATGTCCATGGCCACACCAATACGTCATTGATCGGTGGCAGTATACCCGCATGATTGGTGGCACAACTGCGCACATGCTTCAATGTAATAATTCAATAGGGGATGGGAACTAATAGCAACCAGTTAAGATGGTCAGTGACCATTTTAGTACTGGTATGTACTGGTTAGCACAATGAGAACTAACCATTCATTACCACCATTAGAACCAATAGCAACAAGTGAAGCTGGTTGGAAATCGCCGGGATTGGGTTGGTGTATCCCTCATGGTGGTGTGCCGCGCCCATCCCCACGGGTTCACCTCGTCATCGGCGGCCTGTAGGCCCACGAGTGATGGCCCCTTGGTTTACCTGGCAATCCAAATGAATCATTATTAAAAAACAAATGGCCACAACAAATCAATAATTCTTATATCTATATCGATACATATCTCTATATATATATATATTGGATTAGATTGACATATCACCACGTTACTCTTGTATATATTGACAGTATAGTATATAGATCTAAAACAATCACCACATATCACCAGGACAAAGCATCAAGTATTTCTTTGGTGTATCACCTGAACAAAAACAAATGTTCCATTGTCGCGTTGGACTACCGCAGGGTAAAGCAAACACACCCACACGCAAACACTCATCACCATGCATGAACAGTTTGCACATGCTTGAAGACGCCAAGCAGATTTAGCTGGTGACACCCCCAATTCATGCTTCTAGGAAGCATCTCTGTTTCCCTCGGTTCCTATCCCTACAAACTACTGAACTGGACCAAACTGCCTTGAGTCGCTTGGTGGTTGCCCATGCATCCCAACCCAACGCGCTTCCCACGGAACCTGAAAACCCAAATTGCAGTGGAATGGGAAGCACTGTTGACCACGCCGCAGGTTGATGCAATCCATCACCTCCTCTGTGGTCTCTGCATTCCTTGAGCCGCCCGCGCCCCCAAACTCCTAAGGCCAGGTTTAGTGAGGTAGCTGCATTGTAAGCTATGTCAGCCTTTGGTATGCGGCAGTTGTGCAACAGCCATGGAGGTGCCAAAATGGTGTCATGTCATTGCATGAAATGAGCTGTAAGGCAATGTGCGAATGCAAATATGTAAACAACGAACACTCTTATATACTCTATCAACATTGGTGCTCATGTACAGGCATCTTCCAAGCATAGGCGTCTTTAATATTCTTTCCGTGCAATGGTAATGGAGAGCTTGAATTTGAGCGTTGAATAGGTGGTCAATGGTGGACTAATGGTTAGTTACGTAAACCATTCCACATGCGCTGCGTGATTTATTGACTATCCCTGAATCAAAAAAAATAACGACCTTCTCGATATCTACTATACGACTCTGCATACATAGATGTAGACATGTGTGGATACTGAGCATATACGCACATAAATAGTAGAACACATATTCATATAGATATAGACATACGTGTAAATATGGTATGTTCATAATCTATGTCATGACACACACACACACAAAAACTGCAAACTGTGTTCTGCTGGCAATCCAAATGGTGCAACCCATGGGTCACCCCCAGTGTTCACCTCCCAAACCAAGTAAACATATATTATATGACAGTCAAAAACTCGGGGTGCCGAACGGGTGCGGAAGTTTGCTGTGGTCTGCGACGACCCACACGAAGGTGCTCTTGATTTTCTTGCATAATGAAATTACGAATTCTGATCAACATCCTTCCGTGCTGTAGTTGGAATACTTCAGCCGTCAGCCCACTGTAGCCTTCCCACAGCCCAGCAATAGGCTACATGCAGTCGCCATGATGGAGTGCCAGCAATGCAAACTGGTTGTCACTGACTCGACCTATTTCTGAGGATTGTTTCAAATCATGATAGTTGATGAAACCAAAGTAGTTGAATCAACCAGATCCACCGATATGGTGGTTTCTCAAAATGGGGGTACCCCCAAACCATTCAAAATTAGTCATGTTTAATCACAAACCAACCTCTGGCTTGCTAAACCACCATATCATTGGTATACAAAAACGGTACGCTTAGTTGATTAACCCGAAGTAATCATCCAATGTTAGTCCAAACATGGTATACCAATCATTTACATCTAAGCATAATAGCTGATTCACCTAACGTAATTAAACCTAAATCCACTATGATCGAACAACGCTCGAATCAACCAATTGTTGCTTATTATCACCTCTGATTATCACTACTATTGTTGCAAACATGATCCCCAAATTGAAGGTTGACCAATGACTTATGATAGTTGCTTGTAGTCACTACTATTGTTGCGTAGTATTGATTCTGGTAACCACAATCTATATAAGAATCTACTATAAGTTGCCAATGACTGTAATCTATTGTTCCTGTAATCTAGACTACTGTAGTAACCACTCTTTTCTGCTACACCAATGACTTAGTCAGAACAACACCGTTGGCTGCCCAGCTTCCGCAGGTTTGGGGGAGATCCACAGCCGGGCCAAGGCCAACACGTGGCCTGGGGCCCCAAGGTAGGATCGGATCGGATCGGACCCAACCAACCCGGGTTTTTTCGACCGAACCGTTGGATCCTGAAGGTCTAGGAGGGTCTATTAATTATAATGGTAACCCGAGTTATAATCATCAACCATTATCAACTATTACTAACCATAGTGAAATGGCTTATTATAACCTATAATATGTACCTTGTACATTTAGAGAAATATATGTCCGGCATATACATACGAATGATATTGGTACCAATATGTTTGGTCTGATATTGCAATGCTATACTGTCTACATGAACTATATATGTATAAAATTGTCATATATTGTATAAAGATTGTTTTTTGTTCTTTACCATCCCAAATCATGCCAGCTGGTGCACGACTTCGGCCCATCAACAGTATGGGGACAATGTCTTTCCCAAGACTTTATGGGAGGCATCCGCTCAAGAGAATCCTTTTTTGTACAGTAGTGTATGGGGTACATCTGCTTCAAAATCTGTGGGCAAGCACAATGCCCCTGGACATGTCAACTGCTCTGCACTTCCTGCCGTTGGCGTTTTGCGATGTTTTACATTTAAGCAACCAGTAAGCATGACCATAGCTTGGGACGGTAAGCATGTCAGTACACGAGGCGGGACGACTGAAGGACCGTCCATAAATCCATAAAGTATGTCCAAAGTCGCCCAAGAATCCAAGGATTTGTTTCGAGGACACCATTGGTTCGGGGCACCTCAATTATAATTCATGAATGGACAAAACAAAATGAAAACAGGTCAGCACTCAACGGTGCACGTTTCTCCGAGTCAAAAACATTCATCGAAATCAGGTCATGGTCCTACTATGAGGATATTGGACAATCTGAGCCGTGCTTGGACAATGCCACTAGGGAGTACAATGCACTGCTGGCGTGTCCGTGAGGTAAAGACCGTGGTTGTTAATGATGAATCAGTCAGCCATACCGAGCCGTTGGAAAAATAAACGATCCAACCAGGCAACCAGGCAACGATGCAAGCGACGCAACCACGCCACCCATCAACTCACCCACACAAACAAAAAAGAACAAAGTCTCCAGTGTGGCAACCAACCAGATCCAGATCTCAGCT
This sequence comes from Symbiodinium kawagutii, assembly GCA_009767595.1. NCBI lineage: Eukaryota > Dinophyceae > Suessiales > Symbiodiniaceae > Symbiodinium > Symbiodinium kawagutii. The sequence continues at coordinate 504,773 of VSDK01018139.1, forward strand.
ATTCCAAGTGTCAGCAAGTTACATGGCTGTGGGTCAAAACCCCGGACCCCTGGTTCCCCATTATTAACCATTGTTTTCCCTATTATAGTTGGTGGAAATCCCCCATTAGTTGGTGGGTTAATATTGACCCATAGCCACATGAAGTCATAACCTTTGGGGTCGCAGTTGCTGCACACTCCAGCAACAGCTGTCCAGCTGGGGCAAGGATCAGCACCCCACCGTTGCACCTCGCTCCACTGTCCACGTTCGCATCGGAGGTTGGCGCCGGCCTTCACGTGCCCTGCGGCCTGTGTGGAGGTTCAAGTGGGTTCAGAGGGTTTTGATCATCAATGGCCAACAATGGTTGATGGTTCATCAAACAACCTGGTTAAGTATGGGCAAACCATGGTTGATGGTTCATCAAACCTGGTTAAGTATTGGCCAACAATGGCTATTGATTGATAGTTCGAGTATGGCCAACAATGGTGAATCATCTTTCTCCACTTTGCGAACCATCTGTGGGCTTGGAACGCTGGCTAAATGGTTAATCCTCAAACCAAGGTAAAAACTGCTCAACGATGGCTGATAATTTAAAATGGTCACCGTTTTTTCGATCATGATTAATGAAGGATAATTGCTATGGTGGTAGATCCATAATGTCATAAACCACTAACCACGAAGAGCTGGTGATCTACTAATTGAAATGTGGGTGGTTCTTGTGATATACCTATCACGCATCTCCAATCATGATGATCCGCAGCTAGCAGCTATATCTACCTCCATCACACCTGATAATCCAAGGCTATGTGACACCGTTCTTAAGTGGACCAAAAACCAACAGCAAACAGAGCAATCCAGGGCTGTAGCTCAACAACCATTGACCAATGACCAACCATTCACCAATCCTAGGATTAATGGTTCAACCAATGGTTATGGTTCAACCAATCATGGTTAATGGTTCAACCTAGTTGGTTAATGGTTCATAGTTGAACCATACTTCACCATTGGTTGAACCATTGACCATTCACCAATGACCAACCCACCATCAACCAACTTCTTCACCACCGAGCTCCACACATCACGGAGCTAACTCGTGACTTGCTTGTGGTCAAGCGGCACAACTGAGCTCGCAGAGTGAGTCGCTGGGATAGCCGTCGCAAATCGACAGGTCACCACCTCGATGGGCAGCGCAGCTTTGGGAGCGCTGGAGGGAGTGCTGGAGGGAGCGCTGGAGGCCATCATGATTCACCGTCATGAACTGCTCATAGGCTCATAGGAGATTATGCTGCTAGTAGTATGGTCATTATCATACAGCTGTCATTAGCTGCTATTGGGAGATCATACTACTTGAATAGTGCTTTAAGAGTGGTTGCTGGTAAGATTTCCATGAGGGATTGGCCATATGAAACTGTCATCATGTGAATCCTTTGAACATTGGGCGCACAACGGTCCCAAAAAGATATTTAAGCAGCTGTCCAATATGTCTAGTCTCAATGAGCCACCCCCATGGGGTTCACTGGTAGGTGGTACCAGCCGTTTGTATTATCCCAGCAGCTCCAACTGCCACCCCCCTGTGCTTCAACTTGATGCTCTCTTGTGTGGATCACCAGGATGGATGAACGGGATCATCTTCCTTCGCAATGTCCAGTGTAATCAAAATATATCCTTTGATTTGGTGTCTTTTCTCGCAGACTCGTTTTGATGGGGGCTAAACGCCACTGGGCTTTCGTCCTATATACCTGGACCCGAGTTTCGAACCTGTTCTTCTGCACAGCTGTGGCACCCAGCCTCAGTTTGGATACCTTTAAGACGCCGGATCCACCCCCAGCGTGATCCGAGTGGCTCCCGTTGACCACTGGGAAACCGCAGGAAAGTGGCTCACAAAATGCAGTGGTCCAGTGACCTGCGTAGCGCTGACCAGTTGGTGAATCGCTGGTGAGAGTGGTGAAAATGATGATGGCTACTTAGCAATGGTTAATAACCTTAGTTAACCAATGGTTATTTCATTTAAGCATAATTGCATATTCAATCATGGATTATGGTTAATAATAAGGATTATGCATGTGGTTGATTGTTGATGGTGATTTAATGATCCTTGACTAGCAGTGGTCAATAAGTTATAAGGACTCTAATTGGCGATTAAAAAGGTGACAATCGAATTATAACAGATTATTATTGTCAGTTAGCAATGGTTACAACAATCACTTTGTTTTAAAGGTGGTTCACACATCTAAAAAGCGATTCATAACGGCTCATGACTGGCTACGTGATGGTTTCTCGGTTTCTCCTATATGCCTTTTGGAAGGCACACAATAGTCAGGGCCTGCGCCATGGAGGGAGGCGTCGTGCTTTTCATGTGTTGTTTTTTTTCAACAGTTGTGTTGGTCTTGTTTGGTATCTGATATCGGGGTCAATGACCGATGTGACTCCATTTTCAAGTAGTTTCAGACTGATGACCAAGTCCTCTTCTTTTGAAGATGGCATGATGTTGCATCATGGAACCAGGTTCCACTATCTTCATGGTATAGTGATACCATTCATCTGAAGCAAACCGTCTAACAGTGTAATTTGGAAATGGATCAGGAATTTGTACCTTTCTCACATCAAAAAATGAACAAAGGTATCGAACCATGCAATGCATCTCTATCCTTACCTTTCCTAACCTATCATAGAAGTTGGTGAACAGCTTGTCCTACATGAACCCGCATACATACATATATAAACATATTCAAAAACATATATACACATGGGGAAATGTCACCAGTGAGTCCAAACTTATGAGCCCTTAGGGAGTGGCTTCGTTCCACCCCGATTTGTTTGGCTTGACCCAAGTCATATATTGATTATATTGCCATCAGTGTCCAGGTCATACCCAAGCAGTTAGGCATGTCCATCACTGAAAAAAAACTCAATGGCAAAGGAAAAACCAAGCATGGCGGATATCCAAGCATTTCTGGATAATTACAATGGGACATGCTAAAAAGCCATGATAAACCAACCTCCAACTTCGGCTGGCATCAGTCTGGCAACGATCAAAAACCTAAGCAAGCTCAGCATGGGCTTATCACCCATAAGCCGTGGAAACAACCCCGCTGAAGATCCAAAGTGGGTGAAGGATCTGCTTCACTGCGCCTTTCTCGCAAATCATCGCTGTTGGGCTTGGCCGAAATCCTTTAGCGCACTGCAGGAGACACAGGTCGTTGTGACGTCGACCTTCACAGTGGGAGTAGTTGCCAACCTGGGGATGGCGATGTGCAATGTTGGACCGAAAGTCAGTGAACTTCGAAGAGTTTGTTGGTGGGAAGTGCTGGGAAAGTCAACCAGTTCTAGTCACTGATCTCAAAGAATGGCTGCTTGACGATGGTCGCACTAGCTGATTCTTGGAAATGGCATACCCACGGCATGGGCTATGAACCCCAGCTACCCACAATGACTAACCTTGAACCATTGAATTCATCAACCAAGTACCCGATTACGCAAGATTGGACAACATCCAGTTTGGAACAGGTCTGAATCATTCTGAATCATTCATGAATCGTTTGTGGTCGGCCCTCAGTGCCAAGTGTGATTCTTGAAACAAGCTTGTGGTGATTCTCAAGCTGAAAACAAAACCAAATGCAATGTATTTCATTGGAGATCCAAATGAATCAATAAGATCAGATTAGTCAACAAACGACAATTTGGCTTGAGAAATCACCAAGTGTTGATGGGTGACTGATGGGCGGTCTATGGATCTCCCACACTAACAAACTTACCGATGAGTTAAAAAGGCGTCGCTTCCGAGTTGTGGATTTCCTGAAATGGATCCTTTGTCTGGTTTACTGCTAGATAGTACGGTCCATGTTCTCGTGCATGTGTGTTTGTTTGTTTGTTTGTTTGTTTGTTTGTTTGTTTGTTTGTTTGTTTGTTTGTTTGTTTGTTTGTTTATTTTTTTGTTTGTTTGTTTGTTTGTTTGTTTGCTTGTTTGTGTGTGTGTGTTTGTTTGTGTGTGTGTTTGTTTGTGTGTGTGTGTTTGTTTGTATGTGTTTTTGTATTCAACTCTTTTGCTGGTTTGTTGTGGTAGATCAGGCTTTTGGTCAGGAACAACATGTATTTCACAAACTGCTGGTCCAACAAGGATTTGATGCCACTGCCACTATTCCCCAAGAGATATCACTTTATCAAAGATAGTGCATACTTAAAGATCAACTGCATCTATCTTCGATCACCTTTGAGAACTAACCAACCTACTGACCAATCAACTAACCAACCAAGCTACTAACTCATCAACCCAAGAACTCATGGTGAATCCTCCCCCTGGAAACCATCAGCATCAACCATTCACCAAGCCGCTGCGAAGTGAGGCCGTCCAGGCATCGGACAGCGCCGCTCACGACAGCTGCTGGAGGTCCATCGCCCATGGTGGCACACCTTTTCGCCGTCGAAAGGGGCATGGCTTCGAGACAAGCCAAGCCGGGAACCCCAGAAATGGTTGGCTTATTGCTATAAAAGCTTGATATTGGATGATTTGGGGGTACCTCTATTTGGAGACACCACAAGGTTCAAAACCAACGAACCCTTGCAAACGTATATACTGTATTTATGCATGTAATAATCACAATATATGTAATAGCTACAGGAAAACATACAAAAGTAAAGTGAGGGAACCATCGCATTTGTGCCCGTAATGTAAGATAATTATGTGAATATGGGTATACAGTATACACATACACATCATGTGTCAAACGCAGTCTTCCAAATCTTTTGTAAGTATCTCAATATATACTTACTATATCTTACTAAGCTAGACTATAACATGTTCATTGTATCACACCACGGATTGTGGGGCGGCGGTATAGCTTTACAGGGATTTCAACACATTTTGTTCCAATTAGAAGTGCTTCCCCCTTGTAATTGATCTATGGCCACTTTGAACGTGACTCAACATCAATCCACCCTATCTGTAGGTACAATGGTTCTGCGCAAGGAAATCTTTGGGGACCTTGTTCGACTTTTGCCCCTGTGACTTGGTTTGAGTACCAGGCAAATGGGACCTATATACCTATATGTTAAAGGCTTGAGGTCGCTGAACATGGCAATCTTTCTTGCGAGACCATCCAATTTCTTGTGCAACAAGTTTGCCACAGTCAAATATGATTTTGTGTCTTTTTAGAAGATCGCGGAACTCATCTCAGCACATTTGGACAAGCATTCCACAAGTCTTTCTTTGTCACGCTAGTCTTCCATCTGCCAGAAACACAAAAGACCTGCCTAGGAATTCATTGTCGAGCAACCACTTCATCTGATTCAGCTTCAAATCCGGCCAAGCATTTCACCTGAAGCGGTGCTCACCTGACACTAGCCATGATGGACTAAGCTGAGGCCATGCATGGTCATTCCTTCAATATTCCTTCAATAGGAAGCACTTGCTCAATGGTTGTGGATCCGTGGTGGCAGGAAAAGAGCACTTGCAGCTTCATGTGAGCAATGGGCAAAAACTACCATCATAATGCCTTGTCGTGCTCTGCATAAATAACAAACATCTTGACTATCGAACAAAATCACAAACCAGTTGCTGCTCTTTCGAGGTATCTCTGGCAATTCTGACGCATTTGTTCATGCTTATCGAGCTCAAAGTTCGAATTGTGACCCTTTCCTGGTTGCTGTCTCAAACATCATGATTCCACCTACCAGTAATGGTCCTGCTGAGGATTACATTCACCTGGGGCGCATCCAGGTTGAGTAAGGAGCTGTTGATAAGTTGGAGGCATCGTTCAATTCTAGGCACTTGGATCACTGCACAACCTCTGATTTGGTTGTCCAAGTGCACTGAATATGTAATCTAGGCACTGTCTGTTTGGCAAGCCTGTTTTGTCATCGGCTTGCCTAGATTGCATAAAACATTCTTTGGGGGATGTTCACTTAGAGGTACCCTCTACTACTCCCACTGAGCAAAACGGGTGTCCAATGAGGACAATTCCGAACCGGCGCCGGATGTTCAGATGCTAAGTCTTTCGTTCAACCATAGATTACCCGGTATTGATGATCAATCCAAGAGTGTCGGCAGTCTAGCTACTGATTACCTCAAGACCAGGCAGGTCACCCACAGCTTGCTGCCAAAGCCACCCGGCACGTGCTGTTCTGTGGACTTCCTGCACAAATGGAGAGGTCCTGAAGATGGCGCCAAAGCATGAACTTCCAGCTTGATCGCTGCTGTTTTTTTTGAGACGCTGTTTGTCCATCAATTGTAAAGCCCCACAGAATGATGAATTTGCTACTGATTTTTTTCCATTTCTTCAACATAATTTTTACCTTGGGGGTGCTACTTTTTGTTGACAGCCCTCGGTTAGAGTCCGACCAGTTGGGTTCTCACCATTCCTGGCATCACATTGTCCATCCCCGGTTGCCATTGGACCAACAGCACCCAGAAGAAAGCCAGTTCTCTGTCCACAACCAACCAGTAAAGCCAGCTATCCACATCAGTTCATGTTAGATCCCGATGAATGTAGACCTGTTTTGTGTTGGATTTTAACCAGCAGCTGGTTCCTGGCGAGGAGTGAAAAGCTGCCTGTGTCAGGGACAGTGTAGTGGTGCAGTGTTGCCCCCAAGTATGTATTTAGGCTTGAACTGGTGAGCCAGAACTTCCGAATATGTCTCACAAGCGGCCGCCAAGCGACCCAAATATCCCACTTACTTCAGAACTATTTACTATCTATGCAAACGAGTGTTCCTTCAAAAGGGAACATCGCCCAAAATGGGCATCGACACGGCCCCAGTATGCGGGAAGACATGCCCAACATGAAGCCCAATGGCCCTACTTGGGGCCCAAAGATCGCTATACCCGCCCTTGCCCAAACTCAACCTCTGCAGCGCTTACGCCAACCTCTTGCACTTCAGCCCTTCCACACGTAAACGCATCCATGCCCATGCACCATATCATAAACCATCCTCTCCTGCCCTCTTCACCCCTCAGTCTGCAGTCCATGGTGTCGGCGGACGGAGCTGCGAAGCGGCGCAAATACAATGATATATAAATGTACAATATTTATACTATATATAAATATATACATATAAATATTTTTTTCATATGTATATAATATATATATAGTAAATAAATGAATAAATAAATAGATATATATATATATCTACATATAATGTAGAATGTTGTACTAATCATACATAATATAATATGATATGAGGTGGTTGTGTGTACCTACAAGAATAAAGGATTGTCAATTGCATCTGCAGGATCGTATGAAACCTGGGTTGGTAATCTTCAGCGGACCTCCCATGTGAACGGTGGCACCGTCTTAGAGAATTCTATCCATAATTCATATATGTCCTGCAAGAAATGCAAAATCATGTCTTGGCGTGGATAAAGTGCTAATTCCGCTAGTATCCAAACATGATCATCCACATATCAGCCAGTTTCCTCGTAATAGATGAACTTGTTATTCATCAACGTATCCATCATTGATTCTATGTATGGGTCCATCATTGGCTCTTCATATCTAGTACTTGGTAGCCAATACGACTGCTGTTCGCTGGTGACGCCACCAGTGAGATCATCCCCCAACGGGCCTCACTGTTGGGTATGATGGGGGCACTCAAGCAGCCGCCGTCGCACTCACCGGGAAGCCTGGGAACCAGCGAATTCCCGTGGCGTTCGTCGTTGGTTTGTTGGTTGATTGATGTTCTTAATTTGTATAAGACTTAAACAATCCACTCATATTATATGCATTTCCAAATACATGTATATATAAACAAAGATATATATATATCTATCTAAATATGTAGATGTATTCTTAAAGACCTGTACTTATCATATATTTGTGTGTGCAGTACGCATGTATATACATATATGAACATCTATACTGCGTATGACAAGAACTATACATAAATCCGTACAGTAATTCTACATGTCATTCCTTTCATGGTTCACCATTCTTCCGGTTGGTGGTTTGATCCAAGACAAAAACCAATGATGAAACCAGCCAAATGGCTCTTAAATGCTCTTAAGCATCAACTCACCCGGAAGTTTGGTTACACAATTGGTAAGCAAACATGAATGGAATGAGCTTTTCTTGGGAATCCTTTCAGGAGCTACTTCTGATGGAGGAAAGCAATGCCACTAATGGGTACAGATCCCATATAGTGCCCTACTCATCCTGTGAGCGTCACTTCCCGATTCCTGGAAGGTCTTTCAGACACCATAAATTTATCTTGTCAGTTCCCGAAAGCGTCAAGCCAACAAACCAAAACAATGACTTTGGATGACAAGCTGCGGTATTTGATTGTTTCAGGACTCTTTTTTTGCGGAAAAAACGCATGACAAATGGTGCCACAGTGAAAGTGTCTCAGCTTGTGATATTCATAAGTATTTGGGACTGAGTGAACAAAAGAAGCACACCCAGACTGTTTGTGGTAAACTCACTATTTCATGGGTATTTGTCAGTATCCAAGGTCGTTGTAGTTCCAAAAACTCATCTACACAAAGTCTTTGGGAGAATCAACGGTTGATTGTTGGATGTTACTCCAAATTGCGAGTGATTTTTTTGTCCAGCTAACTTGAAGTTCAAGCAAATAAGAGATGTACAAGTTGGGCCCCCTAGCTATAACATGGTTTATAGAGCCATTTATCTATACTTATTTCCGCCACAACTGGTAGTTACCCTGTGCCCAACTTGAAGCTGGTTTGGGGCCCACCTGGTACCCACCAAATTTACTGGTGAATTTCTTGCTAATTCTCTGCTCGTGGTACTCAGCATCCGCTTGCAGTGGCCAAGCTGCCAACGGTCACCAGCGCAAAGTAAGTCCTGGATCTTCCTGGGGCTGGTCACACCGCTTTCATCGTCACAGCTTTGGGGATGAGATATCTATGTATCCATACTTTATATGTATACATTGACATGTAAACATGAATATAACATAGTTTTATATATATATATACATACATATATATATATACTAGATTTGATGTATATACAACTTCATTTAGTGAGTATGCTTACACAAATACGTGACATTGACTATTTCCTGAGTATCACCGTGACATGATTTGCAAATGAAAATGCTTGTCCTGTTGGTACTCCCCCATTGTGAGTGCTATCCAGTGCTATCCCTGTGTTGAACTGAGCCAGTGTCATAAATCCCGGCAGCAAGAGGGTTGAGACTGACTGCCGGAACTGACAAACGCTCTGCTCAAACCACCCCAGGGCTCCTATATCCGGGTGGGCATGTCACACTGCAGCTGCTCCCGCTCGGGTAACGTCGATTCTCACAGTGGACCTGGCAACGTTCTCAAGTCTTGGTTACCCCCTCCATGGTGCTTTATCTTGCCCTAGGCTTCCGATTACCAGCGGGTTTCTACCAGCTAGTTGTGACATGTTGTGACTGGGGTTGGTTAATTACCTACTACAATGGCTACTGGAAGCATCAGCATAGGGGTTGTGAGAATTCTTTTGGAATTGAAGGTGCCAGGTCTGGCTACTTTGGACCTCTGGACCCCGGTCGCTTGTCAAAAGTCATGGGTGCGGCAGCTGTTTGGGCACTCTGAGCTGAAACGTGTACAGGTCTCGGGTTAATCAGGGTCCAGCCACCGGTTGCAAGATGGCAATGCTTTTGACTCGCAGCTGAGCTTATCTCCAGATCAAACATGTAAGAACCCCGCTATACATATCATTTCTATGGTTTCCGGTGACTACTATCACTAAAAACAATTAAGGAAAGGGTAACCCCTGGTGAACCACGGGTAACCCCTGGTGACTCCTTGGCTCCTCCGTCGAACCACCGGTGCCGCCTCAGCTCCTGAGGGAGCCACGGCATGGGCTCCATGGCATCCTTCATCGCCGGCAGTGCCTGAGCGAAGCGGTGGCATAGCAGGCGCGAGGAAGACCTGGATAGACCTGGTGCTGGTGGGTTGATCATGTGGCCATGTGGATGATACTGGTGGTTGATACTGGTAATAGTTGGCTATGTGATAATGGTTGATCATGTAGCCAGGAAGGCCTGGATGATTGATACTGGTCATAACTGGCTAGTTGATCAAAAGTTGGCTAGATTATTAAGATTATCATAAGCTAGTAACCAACCATGGATGGTTGGTGCTGGTTACTATACTGGTAATAGTTGGCTAGTTGATGAACAGTACGGATATTTATCACCAATCAACTATAGTCGTCTTTAAATGTCTATAATGATTCAGGGTCTATAATGATTGTGACGAAGCAAAACCAATACTTGATTCATAGTACGACAGCTTGGACATGCTAAAAAACACCTTGATCACATTCTGTGTGTCCATCACAAAACAAAAACTCAATGGCAACACATCACCGCCATGGCTACGAGAAGCCTCAAATGTCTTCAAATGTAAGCTCAGTTGATTACTCAGGCTGGTAGTCATGATGGGGATTTTGAGGTGATTGCACACTAAGCCAGTCGACTACTCACACTCATGTTCTCGAAGCAGTGACAGTGAAGAAAAGCACACTGGCACAGAACTCGTACAACAATCTGTCAAGTACTCGGCGCAACACATCACCACCACCACCACCACCACCAACAACAACAACAACAACAACAACAACAGCAACAACAACATCAACAACAACAACAACAACAACAACAACAACAACAACAACAACAACAACAACAACGCTTCGTTTGGGTGTGACCGCGCGCCGTCAGGCGCCAACTTTTTTTTTGCACTGGTTTTTACAACACTTTTTGCGTTTTGACCATTTTGTATTTTGTGTTTTTTTTTGGATTTTTTTTGGTGGCCTCTGTTGCAGCCCTGCTTTTTCAACTCCACAGCCATTCTTTGTCTTTGGTGATATCTAAACAATCAGCTGGTGGGTTTCCCACCGTGGGCATTTTGGCCTTTCTGTATTCACCCAGCGCTGTCAAAATGGCATTCAAACCTGGAGAGTGCAAATTAAATTTGGCGCTCAGTGCATCTACGTGCATCTGTCAAGGACTGCTCCTCAACATCCTCAACATCTCCAACGTGCTTTCGCGTGGTATGCCACACTGCGCAAGTTGCACTGAACATCAACAGACCCCACCCCACCCCACCCCACCCCATCAGTCACACGACCATCGACCCTGTCCCAACCAAAACAAGCAACGTAACCTCAACGTGCACAGACACACAAGCTCCGCAACATCCTCCAACGTGCTTTCGCGTGGTATGCACGCACTGCGCAAGTTGCACTGAACATCAACAGACCCCACACCCCACCCCACCCCACACCCCCCCACTCCATCAGTCACACGACCATCGACCCTCTCCCAACAGAAACGCAACGACAGAGCACAGCGCACGGACCACCGTCACGATCCCGCGCGCAGGTCAATAAAAACGGTCCCCGAAACCCCAATTCCCCCCTGATTCGTAACGCAAAAAGCGCGCGGCGACACCCCAACGGAAGGAACAACAACAACAACAACAACAACAACAACAACAACAACAACAACAACAAGAACTGAAAACGGTACACAAGTTCGCTTTGTTCAGGAAGACACGATAAGCACAAACAAAGCTAGTGTGATTACTTACCTATCAATACTGATGCAAAAAGGGTAGTTGGGGCCCATGGCCCAAGGATCAACAAAACCTTTGCTTTGGAGGGAACTATCAGATGGTACCGGCACGGCGTTGCTACCCACCGCAGCGACTCGTGCATCACAGTGACCGATGGGTAGACATTTGGCCTCCGGCACGGTGCAAGTCCCAAAATCTATGGACTTCCCTGCAGCGCCACTTGGGTGAGTATCCTGGACTGAGACCATGGGTTGGCTAAAAGAGAGGGTTGGTTTAGAAACGGTAATCTGCAGATTCAACCCAACCCAAAAATATGCTAGTGTCCAAATTAATGAGCGAAAGATCGGAAACCGACAAAGAGCAAGACCGGCACATGCTGCGTCTGAATCTTCGCCTGACCTTGCAATTCCTCCAAAAGAAATAACCAAACAACAGCTGTAGCGGTGACTGAGGTGACACACGTTCTGGTTATGCCCGACCCTGATACTTGCGAGTTCTAGTTCCTGAGTGCACATGACTTGAGTTCAGGATTGGTCAAACAAAATCCAGCTGGCATCAGCTGGCGTAATCCCTTGACACTAACTGGTTAACAAGGATATTCCTGTGTTTTTTCGGCCAACAATGGAAACGATCATCCTTGGTGCCAGTATTCCAGGGATCCCAAGGGACACCAAACAATAGCTCCGTGCCCCCAGATTGCCACACCTGATACCAGCGGCCAGCACCACAAACAGTGGCGCCCGTGGCCACATAGCCATTGTCACACTTCAAGGGACAGGCCGAACGAGATGGAAATGGAAGACCTCGCAGCTGAGGTCCAACAGGACCCTCCCATGACCTCCCTGGTGTGGTGCGGTGTCACCTGGTGCGGTGTAATGTGGTGTGATCTGGAGCCTGTTCAGATCCCTTGAAACGCCTGGCATCAGGACTTGTGGGCGCCCCGGAAGCTATCCATGCTTGTCAGCAACAGGGGACCACCTTATTTATAGAGTCGAACTGGCACCTTACCAGAAAATTCTCTGACCCAAGAACTATTGATGGATTTCAAGTGGCAAATGACAGGCTCAAATAGAACAGTCTCGGCTGACATCAGCCTTCGTACATCCAACACTTTAACAACAACCACTGGGGCCTTCCCTGAGACATTTGGAATGCACAAACCTTTGTTCAACCTGATCCGGGATCCATATGTTGTTTTTATACAGAATGTCATATCATGCTTGAGGAATTTGAGTAGGAACATCTTGGGGCTTTTGAGCTCTCGTGTTTTCAGAAAATACCAATTGCTCTCAGACTCCGATAAATGATTAGTCAGTCTTTCCAAGCTTACTAGCTACTGAATCACCATGATCACACTTTAGACCGTGATAAATCACCAAGGTTCTATTTTTTCAAACAAAATCACAGGTTCACCTGTAGGGGTTGATAGCTGCATTCAATAGCTGCAGCAATGGTCTAATCTCTGCTTTTCTTCGAGTTTGGGCGTCTGCCATGATGTAAATACAAAACTGGTGGGTTCCTGTGCCAGCGACGCGTCTTGGTGTGAAGCTGGTGGTGTACCTATAAAGAGTGATCAATCATGACCATCATTGGGCAGCAACCAGTTGTAGACGCACCCACATCTAATTATTCTGTGCAATGTCTAGAAGGGGGGCATCCTCAGCTCGGATGGGAAGTTTAGGCATCACTCTTTTTGGCTGAGCCACGGTTGTATGCTAAGAAGCGGCACTCTTTGGCAACTCCATTGTCCATATCGACCTCATGTTGGCGCAAAGCAAACCGGTGGCATACACAATTGCTGTGGCGTCAAAACACCTGATTTTGGTATTGCCCGACAGTAAATAAGCCAAGCGTGGAGACAAGTTTGGTGGTCCATCACGGACTTTCAAAGGCCCCATGTCTTCGCAAATTCTGAACAGCCCGATATGCTTCACGCCGGAATTTTTGTTCTCGGAAGAGCATCTTGGAGCTAAGTTCCAGCACCTCAAATTCATCAGTCAACCGCCTGTCACTGGTAATGACTCAAAGCCCTAATACCAACTACTGGCAATTGTAGTCATTCATTTTCATGTGAACTTACATTTGTCAAGGCAATCATATGATCCACAACAGCAACCAACTGTGGGATATTCTGACCATCCATAAAAGGGTACCACTTCCCGGAGCAGTCATGTCCCACCCAACAGTCCAGGGCACTACGGAGTTTGCGACCGCAGGTGGAGCGTCGGTGCAAGGCTTTTCAATGCACCGCGGACGATTGAAATTAAAGGACATGCACGTCAATTCGTCCTGAGAGATCGCAACTGGCAGTGAAAATCAAGCGGATTTTGCTATACTGTTTACCCAACAAAATATAGGAAGGGGTGTATTGCTATTGCGATGCTCAACAACTTCACCGGAAACAACGAGTTTAAAGGTTGGGCTCACCGACACGAACCACGGTTAAGTGGATACTTCGCTGTGACCAGCGGATGCGATGAGGGCACAAGATTTCCGCTTTGTATCTATTTCTTTCTGTACCCCCTAGGGTACTGGAGATTATGAACTTAAGCACCTTCGAAAACTTGCTGCATGATACTAACTACCTATGAAGTCCGCTGAGAAAACCGTGATTTCCAGAACTGCAAGTGCGCTTCAAGCAGTTGAAGCAGGGTCTCGTTGTTGGGCTGCAAGTTCCTTTAGCCACCACGTCTGCACAAAGATGATCAAAGATGCACAAAGCCATTAATAAAGCATGATTCACTATGATTGGGGTTGTTTCACTTCGGCAACTGAAATGCAAAAATACGTGAAAGCACCTCTGTTTCGGAAAGCGCGAAGACAAGTTTTCAAAGATTCACCTTGGACCACCAAGCCTCCCATTTGGCCAAGCTGCAGTCTTCATGAAGCCATGAGAACATGCGAAGAAATGGCATCTTTGACCATCCTTCAAACCTGACATCAGGCTGCTGGGCCGGTCTATCACTGGGCACGCCATCACTAGGCATCCGTGGACATTCGCCACTGCAAGGGGTGGCAGTTGGACCCAACTCGTAGCCCTGCGCCCTGCGCCCTGCTGCGCTGTGCCTGTACAATCCTCCAGGGTCTTCTCCTTCAGCTGCGTCGCAGCGCACTCCGCGGATCCGCCCTGGCACATGAAAAGCGCCGTGCCTCGCGCACCGCTGGCGTCTCAAGGGTGGGAGATCCAAGGCATCATGGTGAACGGTGGCTGATGGCAGTGCTGAAGTGATGGTTGGTGATCAATTGTAATTCATGATGCTTGATGATGATTGATCATGTTTGCTAGTTGATAGTAGTGGCTGATCATCATCAATCCCTGTTCATCTTGATTGATGGACAACCAATGGTCCATAAAGCCAATCTTACCATCGCGAATGGCGGCTTTTCTGCACAGCTGTTGAGCTACCATCAATCAAAGGGAAAACAACTACCAATAGCAAATCGTACCTGCACTGGAATATCAACATTGAACTGAACCCCCATTGCATCGTATGATACTGAGAGGTATACTTTAAAAAACAAGATTAAGACGGAACAAGTGCAAGGAAAATCAGCTGAAAACACTGAACTACATTGCGGAAGGAGTTCTGTGTATTCATTTTTGGGCTCAGGCATGGGGTAACAAACTAATTAGAGCTGAGAGGGATGAGATGAGGAAACACCTCTTAGGGACATGTCAAACCCTTGCCAAGCAAAGTTGAAGTCTGAAAAAAAACAGCAAGGACACAAAGAACACAACTATGCGCATTTGTCGATGATCATTGTGGTGAGTCAATTCAAATTGACATCCTCGTGATCTTGATAATCTCATCATCATCATCATCACCAGCATCATCATCATCATCATCATCATCATCATCATCATCATCATCATCATCATCATCATCATCACTATCACTTTCCAGTGTTCTCATCTCAGTCCTCCTTCCAATGTTGATCCCCAGCATTGCAGTACTTGTCGACCAAGTTGCTATGCATTGGCATCGGCGGCTGTCGGCATGTCTCCGCATCTGAGCACCAGCAGCTGCTGATCGATCGTTAAAATGAAGGCAACCAACGTGCCAAAATCACAACAGGGACCTTTTCACGAAAGGCCCTCTATTAAAATGGTTGATAATAGGGAATAATAACCAACAATTATAGGGGATATATACCAACTATATGGCTGTGGGTCAAGCAGTTAACCAACCAACAATAGGGGATAAGTTCACCAACAATAATAGGGAAAACAATGGTTAACGATGGGAACCAGGGGTACGGGGTTTTGACCCACAGCCAAATGATTAAGGGGGGGCACATTGTCTTTGGGCACCTTCATAAAATGACTTTCCAAAATGTGCTGTTTGGTTTGATACATATGTTCCACACTCCTAAACTTGTCAGAAACCTGCTCCATGATTCAGGTCCTGACCATCTGATCTATATTGCACCTGTAGGGTTGCTCTTCATAAATGATTGGAATACACGCACTTTGGTACTTTCAAACAAACTCTAGAACATCCAAAAACTCAGTTGGACAATCCACAGGCCTTTGACTGAACATAGATCTGGACAATGACCATTGAGATGACGAAGCAAAAAGCAGAATTACGTCAAAATGGATATCAGCTTGCCCGCCTGTCTTGCTGTGAGTGAGTTACCCCAAAGAAGCAATGACAATATAAAAATAGGGAGTGAAAAAAATACTCACTGTGAAAGAGAATATCAATCAGTTTGGAAAACAAAGGTTCCTAGACACCGTGGGTTGTAATGAACTTCGGTCTGTACCAGTATGTAGAATGCTTCAGTAACTAGCTTCCGGTTGGAACCCTCGTGGTGGCTCCTTAGCTCCTCCATTAAAAGGGCGTAGGGACACCCCGGTTCACAAGCTCCCCACCAGATAGGCAAGCATATGTATATAATTAAGCGTAGAAGAAATGACCAACAACCTTTCCAAAACTCAAAAGCGCAGCCAAAGACACCACAATGGGGCACATTCAAATGGCCCAGGCTGCAATGGAAGTTGCTGGAGGCTTGAAATGCTGCTTGACAATCCAAAAAGCACCTCAGAAAGGCATCTTGAGGTGGACAGTCACACATTAAGAGTCAATCACTGCGATCAATCACCAACAGTCAAAAATCAAAAGATATGTTCATATCTTGATTTGCCAGGATCACTGGCTGTGACTGGCCAACCCTGGTGAATTTCAAGATTAAAGCGTGAATGCATTGTGCAAACCAGGCGTCCAAGTGCTGGATTGGGACCCTAGAATGACATGTCAATCTCTTCAAATTGTGTAAACTACAATCTGAAGATAAACTGCTGATGATAACCCCAAAATGCGTTGGGGTTTGTCTTGAGGATTTTGGGTACCAGCATTCATTGTCGACATCGGGGACTTGACTATGGTGAGTGTTTTGGGATGCCACAATTTACGCAATTATCATCCGCTCATTGCGGGACACATGCACGGAGGCAAGCCTGAAGGGATGGAAACAGCCAAACTTCATTCAGAATGGTCTGATACGAAGCAGCCAAACTTCATTCAAAGCACCCAAACAGAATTTCTGTTGAAACCCATCGTGGTCCGATACGCATTGAAGTTCTCACGAACTCGCTGAAAGATGGAGCTACTCCTTCTACAGGATCCTACATGTCCCATAGTGAATGATCTCCAGACCTAATGAGAACATATCTGATCTTGGCGTCGCTACTGCGACCTCCCCAAGTGCTTGCCTTGGCGCTGATAAACCGACACTACAACGGCAACATGACAAGTAGCGGATAGTAGGAATCCAATCCACACTTAACCACACACACATGCGTTTCGGCTTACTCACCAAAGGTGATGATTCATGTTCAATGAACAACACAACACCAGAGATACATTCTTGTCAGCATTTGGCAACGGCCACAACTCATTGTTACGCCTTTTTTGTGGGCGATACACCTTGGGGCGGGTACCTAGTATTGATCAATCATCCATCATAATCATTGACGAACAATCATTTTTTAACCACTGATCAACCACTTGACCATTCATGACACATCTTACTGCCCAATGATCAGCCATCAAGTTGTTCATTCACTAACAGCGAACAATGAACAACATTGTACAAGTGACTATTCAACACTCATCAAAGGACTGCATTCACTCTTGATTCACCATAAATGCAATAAATCTAACATTTCATCTCTGAATCAACCATCAACTAAACACTAAATACTTCACACAGCTTCAAGTCACCAGTTAAAATGCTCTCACAAATCATCAATTCAACAGGTCACCAGCCATCATCATCCATCATCCTATCACCATCATCATCATCACCATCACCACCATCATCATCACCATCATCGTCCTCCTCATCCTCATCCTCATCATCTCCCCTTATCACCACCCATCACCACCCATCACCACCCAGGACTTCGCTCGACTTCACCAGGTCACTTGGCGCCGTCCATCAGATCGCTGCAGCGCCAGGTGGGCTCCGCGTGCCGCGGCCGCGCTGCCGCGCTGCCGCGCTGCCGAAGGCAGGTGCTGCGCAGGAAGCGAAGGCCACCCGAGCAGATCAGGGGACGGTCCTGGTGGAGACTTGGAATCTGTTGGGGAATGGTTGGGGGATGGTTGGGGAATGGTTGAGGGATGGTATGGTTGGTGAATGGTTGGTACTGGTTGGTGAATGGTTGTTATGATTGGTCTGGTTGGTATGGTTGGATCTTCTGGTTACTTTGATGTTTGGTGAATGGTTGGTGAGTTGGTGGTTGAATAGTGGATTGGTTGATGGTTGGTTTAATGGCTTGGTGAATTGCTGGTTGTTGGTGAATTCATGGTTGTTGATGGTGAATGATAGTGCTTGTTCATGGCTGGTTTGTGAGCGTTCATTGATGTCTAGTCAACTAGGAGGGACGATCGATAATGGCTGGTTGATGATTCGAGTTGATAGTGAAGAGATGGCTATTGTTGATTGTTGATGATGACTTGATAGCGAATGATGGTCGATCATTGAGGGCTAATGATGTTTGCTTTCTGGCTATTGAATGGTGGATGACTGGACAGTTGCTGTTTTACTGACGGTTCATTGATGGTTAGTTGATGATAAACCGATGTTGAATTGACGGTTGGTGAATGGTTGATCAATGACAAAGTGATGCTGAATTCATGGTTGATGAGTGGTGATGGATCATGCATTCTCGGTAAATGCGTTGTTAGATGATGATGATGATGATGATGATGATGATGATGATGATGATGATGATGATGATGATGATAATGATGATGATTCAAAGACAATTCATGCCAATGCATGATGATGGATGGTGACACTTGCTGGTAGTTGTATTCAGGCAAAAGTTGATGTGCAATGGAAAGTGGTGGTAATAGCAGTACTTAGCAGGCAGTTACTGTGGTTGACACTTGTTTTATCAAATAGCTAATGTTGAACAACCCCCAGTAGTATTTGGTAGATTTTGGGGGGTGATTGTTTGGGATGAACAAAGACACGACCATACCCCAAAACTGCAGTGTTGTAATTCACATGTGACGGTACTTGTTGGCATAATATGGAGACTTGAGACTTTCACATCAACTCGACTGGGGACCCAGGATGTTATAAACGCAGGTATCCCGCAGCAGCCACCATTCGCGAACATCCTCCAGTTCATGAGAAAATAGAAACAAAACACAACGAAACCAACATGCATTGGCAGCAAAATTCCACTTGTCTTCAACTATATATACCGAACTATAGGTCTTGTCCCTTCCACCGTAGCTTATCGTTTCATGAACCACTAGCCATTGCTGAATATCAACAATCATTAATTAACATTCAACCACCAGAAGCGATCATCAATCATGCTCAACCATCTTACACCATCATGAGTGTAAGATTGATCCGTCTCAACCTCAACTCCTAATGAATCAAACATGCTGAACCATGGCATGCCATCCACTGCCTGACCCTCAACGGCCATCGCACCATCGCCCCTGTCCTCTCGGTATCCCACCGCGCAGCTCACCTCACAGGCCCTCTCCGCCCGCGTGCCGTTGCAGGACGTCAACGATGCGCCGCCGCCGCCAACCATGCGCGGCGGCACGTGGAAGATGCAGTGCGACTGCCTGGAGCGCTGAAAGCTGGGGACTGGTGCAGGTGGTGGTGCAGGTGGTACGTCATAAGGTGGGTAGATCAAGGTGGTGTGGGTTCATGATCAGGGAAATTGCATCAGAGGGTAGAGTGGTGCAGGCACATCATAAGGTGATGACTGGTGGGTATATCACAAGCCATGAGCAACACTGATCCTGATGTACTGTGAGTTGCTGATATGTGTTTGGATGACCATTATTTTACAAAGTGACCACTGGGATGTGAGCCAACCAACAAAGTGTGGCCGCACAGCCAATATCAAACTGCAACATGGCATGGGTTCTAGGAACCGGCGTGAATGTGAATTGTTTTGAAAAAGAACGTGAACGCAACACAACCGGCATTGTCTTTGTATTATGTGGATTGAGTGGGTGTTCTTTTCCGGCCTAGCGAAGAAATGATAGTTGCAAACATCCCAGAAGAAACTCTTCTGTCATCATTCATGCGCAGATTAGCAAATGCACAAACATTACGGAGTTTACCAGTCAGTCACTCGTGACAAGAATACAGCACTTTCTTGTGTTCATGGCTTCACAGGTTCATGGAAATGCTCGGAAATGCTAGTAAACCAAGCATACCTAGGGGCCGATGTTGCCATAGAAGGAACCTATGAACATATCTCCATGTTGCTGAACTTCACAAAGGAAACATTGAAAATACTGAAATCTGAAACAATCAAGATATTTCACGTGCACTGTGTAGCCGGCTTCTTGTTGCCAGATTGCCCCAGCAACTATGTCCCATGTGGGATACCTGTTTTCCCTGCATCTCTTGGCTTTGCCAGGCAGTCTATGAGGAAATGCATAGGTACATGCATACAGTACATGGCACTACATGACACTACATTGCATTGCATTTCTAAATGTGCAAATATGCACACAGGTATATGCATGTGTAATTTGTGTGCGTGATTAACATCTAAAATGTATGTAACTATGAATGCATACATCAATATCATATATCAATATCATATACATCTTCCCCCAAAAAATGCATGTGCGTATGTCTTCAAATCCCTCACGGCGGAAAGCCAGGCGGGCGACTCAGGACCCCGACTCGCTACACTCCTCCAACTTGCAGGCAGAGCTATCCACCTGGGGGGCCCTGGTGGTTGGTCCATGGTTCAGCTGTTTCTTGGAGCAATGATCAGGTAGAAACATTCTCCAAGATTGGATGTTAGAAACCTGGTTGGATGATTACTGATTGAATCATTTTTCTCACTCAATAACTGGATTCACAATAGATTGAATCAGGTGGTACAATTATTGAACCCCCTGCTGGATTATGTCTGTTGTAAATTGAAACGATACTCAGCCATGACATAAACATATCACCGCCGCCAGAAAAAAACAGGGAACATACACAGGAAATATACAATATACATACACATATACATTATACATGTACAGTACATCTACATATAGATGTATAAAGATATGCAGTAAATAGGTATCACGAAGTTGGAAGCTTATGCACAAATATGATATCATCATGTCATGCACTGATAGCGACCAATCAAAAATAACGTTCAACACATCGAGCCACAACTGTTGCACATCATTTTGGCTGACCATCCAAAGTGATAACATAATCACAAAATTGCAGTGGATACTTTCAGTAACAACATATACATACATGTGCACTTGTAAACATATGTACACATGCCATCTAAAGGGAAAAAATAACACATATAAAAGATATATATATACATACATTTCTATCATTATCTATCTATCATCATTTATCTAGCATTATCTATCTATCATTATCAATCTATCATTATCAATCTATCAATATAAATCTATCATTATCTATCTATCATTATCTATCTATCATCATCTATCTATCATTATCTATCTATCATTATCTATATATTTATCTATTTATTTATCTATCTATCTATCTATCTATCTGAATATATGAAAATATAAATATATAAATACATCAATATATATACATATATATATAAATATTATCACCATCTGTGCATATGCGCAAACTACCCATGCACATGCTTATATCGGTGTAAATACTGAGAAACAATTAATAGGAATGACAATGAAGAAATGACAGTGTCAACATTTGTCAGTGCTTTGGATAATCTTCGAAACCAAATTTCATAATGCAATCCCTTCACAGGATTGCTGGCCGCTACTGATTGCACCTGACATGAATTCGCGTTTTGATGACATGATTCATTGTGCAGCTTGCACATGTCTATGATGCTTCACCAAGGCATTTCACTCCTCAGCCCCGGTTTAGAAACAAGGATGACGACCTTTCTCTCAATAACGGGTTCTTTGTGAACTGAAGCTCAAGTGGTCATAACACCATAATCTGTTGACGACAATGACATTCCCATGTTCCTCTCCCTTACGACGCAGAGCGCTGACCGGGCGGATGCCTCTGGTGGACAATGGACACCTCCCTGCAATTCATCTTTTGGAATCGAGGTCCCTGCCACAGCTTGGCTCAGCCACAAGAACGCATCAGAAGTGCAGCTACCAAATCTGTGCCTAATCTACTCCTGAAAAAAATGGAACGAAAACAGACAGAATCAAAGAACACACTTGGATCGCAAAGAAGTCAATATTTTGATTTGGGACTGCAGCACAACATCACTGCACTCCAATGACTCACTCTGGCACCAAGGACTGATCAAACCCAGAGCCATCACACAAGGTATCCCTGTCATTAGACTTTATTTTGACAAGATTGCATTTAATATTTGTCGTGAGTATTCGAATCTCCTCCTTTCTTGTACGTAAAATATGTTTGCACAATATCTAATTGATTACATGTGCAGATATATAGCTATATATACATATCTATTTTTTGATACACAAACATGCACATACATGTATACGTATACATATATATATATATATATATGTGCAAAGATATATTCGGTTCTTCCAAACCTACACATGTACTCAATCACAACCAATCGGATTGCCAGACTAAGCCCCCACGTGTTGCTTCCCTGCTGCGTCCCAGGTGCTTGTCCGTCGCATGACGCCACGTCCGCAGCTGACACTGCAGGGACCCCAGGCCTTGCCGCCGGGGGACCCATGGGTTGGTGGGGACAGATGGCAATGACCCAATGATGAACTAAGCAATCAAGCGTGAACTAATGTTTGACTTTAGTGATTGTTAACTTTGACTATAGTCAATAGTTAACTCATGTTTGACTATAGTGAATAATAGTGAACCAATAGTCGATGAAAATAGTGGATAATAAGAAAAATAGTGATTCAACCATGGTTTTATCCACAAAGCAACCAATTGTTAACAATACTGATCTAGTGAATAACCTACAATAGTGGGTAAGAATCATTGGTTGATCAACAATAGTGGATAAACAATGTGTATTCAGCGCTGGTTTGATCCCACTAGTCAACAATATTGGATAAAAAACAACCAATGTTTCACTATATCGATCAACTGATTGATGGCTCATATTAGGGGTAACCTGGAAGCGGAAATCCACCATGTATAATCATGGTTTTTACCCATAACAATGGTGTTTTCTAGTTTTCGGGTTAGTTTGCCTGAGGGCAACTAACCAATAGTGAAGCCTGGCTAATGAATGCTTGATAATAGAGGAAAATAACCAACAAAACCAAGGTGTATAGTGTATATAAGCATTGAGAAAAAAACACACACATAATATATATACACACCAGCGAATAGGTATGTAAAGCCAGCTGTGGGTCAATCTTAACAAACCAACAAATCAGTAGGTGAGCATGAAAGGAAACTTGGGTTCCTTGCAGCAGCAACAGCAGCAGCAAGAAAAAAACAACAGCATCAGCGACGATAACGACAACGACAACGACAGCCAAACGTGCTGAAACACGGTTCTTTCAATGCAATGTGTTCTGGGATCGGTTGACATGTGCTGTCCATGGAGGCTGAAAGAACCCAGGTTGCTATCCCAACTTTTCATTCTCGTGGGTCATTGAAATAAGAGTTGCCCTTTGATTCTTTGATTTAGGATCAAAAATCATGAGATATCTAGCATGCAATGCCGGGATCATCTAGGTAGATGCTGGTAGGCCATTTCCAGCTTTTAACCGAGTTGCTACCCAGCTGCTTAGCCAAAACCAGGCCCAGATACCGACCAAGGCGTAATGTGGCAGAAGTGCGAGCACGAGGCGTCTTGGCAGGTCCATTCCTCAGTAATACTAGCCACCCAACTAAACATCTTCATGAACATCCTTCAACAAAGGGAACTGACCAGCCCACTGTTGGCAAGTCTTTTTCAGGAGTACAAGGTTTTAACTCACATTCACATAGCCATCATAGCCTCGTCTACGTACGGTATGCAGTGTTGGAACTGCAAACCCAAGGCGACGTTGGCAAATGATGATCACCCGGGCGCAAAGTATCAAAAGAGGAAGAAGAGGTTCTTGATGTTTCTTGTATCTCTAGACGACCATTCTTTCATGTTCAAGATCAACAATTCTTTCATGTTCATAACATGTTCATAACATTTTCTGTTTCTGCCAACAATGATGACTTTCTGAGATGGTCTATGGGCATTGTTACCATGGACAGCTCCTTGTCTAGATTATGGGCAAGTGATCAAGCACTATCCGTCAAACATGACAATATCGGAACCCTTACCACTTGTCTCCATGGATTGTTTTTCTGAAAGTACACAGCATCCTCATGTCGTGAGACCAACAGCGTGTTCAACTTCAACCCTGCCAGGACCCTCCAAACTCCACAATTCTTTTCCAATTGGAGGGTTTCCGTCCGATTCTGCCCTATATCTAGCTACAGAATTCTGCAGATCTGCTGGCACTGCGGAACCAGCAACTACATTGCACCAGAAGCAAACTGGTCCCCAAATCCGACCCTACCTTTCCAATTCCACTTACTCAACCATGTACTCCCCAGGAGCATGAACTGCTACCGTGTAGAGGCATGCCCCGCAACGCACACATGGTTGTCTTTTTGCGTCCGTGAATCATTAGTGGTTTTGTTTCTAAATCATCTCCTGGATGATATGCGGCTATAACTGCAAATCACAGTGGCCAATGGC
This sequence comes from Symbiodinium kawagutii, assembly GCA_009767595.1. Classification (NCBI taxonomy): domain Eukaryota; class Dinophyceae; order Suessiales; family Symbiodiniaceae; genus Symbiodinium; species Symbiodinium kawagutii. The sequence goes on from VSDK01018139.1 coordinate 529,450, forward strand.
TTGTGCATTTTCCAAACAAGTCAGTAACCTTTTGTTCATGGCAGGTCAAACATATCAAACATGATAGAGACGGGCAAACGACGGGGCCCAACCCTGCTAAATCATCTAAATCCGATTTGAAACAACAGCATTTGCACAACAAACAACACGTCACATTCAGTTGCTCTTGTTGTGTGTGCCGAGTCACTTGGAATGTGGCCGGGCAAGGCCTGTCAATCTGAGATGCAAGCACACACGCAAACGCACAGGCACATACACAAACAGATTTTGCTCAGGAATCTGTGGTACATCAAAAGCATCAAGCGGAAAGAAGCTGATTCATGTCATGAGTCTATAGTCGCTATTTGAATCTTTGGAGGCATGACGCTTGTTCTTGATCCTTTACTTCCTGCACATCAGGTGAGTGATTGCCATGTGCACATGACATGGGCAGCCTTCAAAAAGAACCAACTTCAAGTGCTAAGATCTGCTGCAAAGTTGCAGCATCCTGGCTGCCATTCTGGGTGGGTTCTGGGTGCCGCAGTGCCGTGCCGCGGCCCTGACCTGCCAAGGCTGTTGGGGGCTACCGCCTCTTGGCGCTGGCGGCTGCGCACACCGCTGCCACAGCTTTCGGAGCACTGACTCCACGCAGACCAGGAAGTCACACGGCAGTCCACGGGCCTCCGGAGGTCCAGCGATGTGAAAAAACATGCGATGGGAGATACATTGGGATACCTAGGCACCTATCATTGGATATGGGATATGGGATATAGTTGGGAAATACCGATCATTGGATATAGTAGATGATTCTATGGCTGTGACAACCGGTGTTGAAGCTATCGTTGCATTGGCAATCGACTGGGAATAGTAGGTCCACCGCTTTGTGGTTGTCTAACAGTGGTTGGGGGCTACAAGAATCATGGAGCTAGACTCTGATGAAACCATGCCATGCACATACTGCCACAGATTAAAGTCAAAGAAACAACGATAATTACAAAGCACGGGGAAAACACTGCTCGCATGCCATGATAAATCATATATAGATACACACGATGAACGTTGGGTATCAATGCGTCTGTCTGGAATTCTATGAATCTAAAGTGCACCTGTATGTTGATTATGGTCCGACATCCCATGTGGACAACCTCTGCAGTATGGCAGTAGGGTCTTCCCTTTCATGCTACCAGTAACAAGCTTGCATGCAGGTCATACGGATCCATCCTCTATGGCATGCATACATCCAGCATAATGCGTGTTCATAAAGATCATTTTGTATGTGAATATATGTCAATTCAAAACACTTTACAATTTATGTAACAAACGATGTGTGCATACGGTTCCAAATCTATCCGTACGGTTGCATGTGTGCTGCATCCACAGAAACATCCACTAGTTCAAAGGCCTTTCCTCATCAGCTTCTGGCAGGTCTGTTGATGAGAAACCGCGGGTAGGGCATGGCATGCCTGACAAAGCCTACACTAAATGGTGCGATATTGCTTACATGGGAAATCTTAGTCGCACCACAAACAAAAAACAGGTTGTATCGCTGTTCCACTTGCATCGCCAAGAACAGACTCAATCTACACATTCCCAAATTTGCTCAAATACATCAACTTTTTAGACCTCATCAGTTTGCAAACACCTAATCCCCATCATTGGGATCATGGTAGTAGTCCCCTCGCATGAGGTAGCACAGCTCGAAGTTGCAAACAAAAGGAGATGAGAGGACACAATGTGGCTTTTCGATCTAGTGAGGACATACAACATAAAAACTAGCGTCTGCGTACTTGGTGGTTTCAACCCCTCTGAGGGATATCAGTCAACCAATCATACCAAATATTTGAAAATAACAAATCATCTTTGCAGTAAAACCACCAACTAGTACCACCTGTTGCCTGTTAACAACACAAATAGTTACTTCATCCGTCGGCAGGACTGCATGGATCGTTTTGGATGTTCACCTACTGGGCTTCCACATGTTGCCATATCCAAAGCAAATCCAAGGGTTTCATTCTTCAGACTTGAAGGGGTTTCACGGCACAGGCCTAGGTAAGAAAGGTTCATGCCTACCATATAATATAAAAATATATATCCATACATATATGTAATGTTTACATGATGAATGACTATCATAATGATGATGAATGATGATTGATAGACTAGATGATGCTGTGGCTGAGGGTGTTAGCTCTTGGCCGTAGCACAAATCATCAAAGGTCCATACCGCTACTGAGCTTTTCTTCAATATCTCGAACGGACATCTGGAAAATGTCTGAAGCTAGACACACACAATCAATACGATCAAATCTGCAAACAGGCATCCAATTCTTGAAACATAGCTGGTGCAACCGGTGCCCTTCCAATATTGAAATCCTGAGCTTGCTCACTTCACACTGCCTGGCAAAACAGGACTATAGTAATCAACATCAATCAGCATCAATGACAACCGGAGGAAAAGTCGTGATGATGACACTGGTGAAGTTGGTTATGGTCATGATTTCCCATTGATTTTATTGATTTTTGTGATTATGATTCTGATAATGGTTCATTCATCGTCCAAATCATGATGGTAAATGCGTATCCACCAAGTATATCCAAGTATCAATTAGGCATCTAATCATGACCTTTCTATCTTTTTTGGGGCAAGATCATCCCACAATCATTCCGTCCTCACACACTCTTCCTCTTCGCAGAGACGGGACTGATGGAGTTCCTCTTCTGTGGGTTTGGGACTGCAGTCCTGAGCGAGCGACCTTAACTTGTGACCAATAAGGGGCTCGGGGTGCGGCTGTTGGCTTGTGATCAAGGGCTTCAAGCGGACCCAAAGAAAGGATTTCTGGCAGTGTTCCTTTAAACACATGACTTCAGGGAAGAATTGTGAAACTTGATGAAATGTCCAATCCCTGGATTTCCTATATGTGAGACACACAGCTACATGCGAGCACGAAAAGGGCAGAAATTTCCAGCAGTTGGTGGAGCCGGGCCTATCCAATAGCAGCTGCTGCCCACTTCGCCCGAACAATTAGACTTTTTCCACCTGGGACTGATCTTGGCTGGCCCAATTGAGACCTTTCAGCTTCATGATGCATACAAAAAAGACATCCTCCTTACCTTACGATACCTTACCCATGCACTGAGCCAACTGGGGGCATCAATCTGATAGTTGAGGCCATCCCCAGCACGAAGTAGTCCCTCGTCCTCTGGAAAGAAGGACCGCTGCGCCGAGTTGTGTCCAACCTAGGCATCGGGACGCCGAGTCACCCACTAGTACCCCTACATAGCCATAGGTCCATAGCGTTCCATAGCTCTATGTTCATTGCTGCTTGGGGCATATGGTTCCCGTTCTTTAGAATTGCGGCCGGCTGTTCGAAAAAGATGTGTAGGCCCTTGAATTCGAGAATGCAAATGCGACATGCTTAATGTTTTCATGTTTTGTCTGTCAAACATAGTATTTTGCTTTCCAAACTGGCGGTTTCCCCACGTCAACTTCCTTCCGCATGTCAATAACCATTGTTGGTTCAGGGGCAACACCTAATTCATGGACATACTGATATACACATATGACGTCACTTGCATCCATTTGACCAAGCAGGTCCTTTGTTTAACAGGGCTTGCTTGTCATCTCTCTCGAGTAGTGCTACATCCCGCACCAATCACCACTATACCATGTAGGAATCAGGACATTCCCACAGCCTGCGGTGAATGTGGTGTTACTCAAACAGAAAAGCAATGGTCACTTTTGTTTGATTTAGCCAGAGTAATTCGTTATGACCACCAACGAAATCAATGACTACCCACAGTTGAAACCTTCGCCAAAACAAACGATCCAGCTCACAGGTCAACACTGTCCATGATCCAGGTACTCTCTGGGACTTTTATGGGACTCTCAGATAACCACTTGAGAATTGGACGATCGGTTAGCCACACTCCCATGATGCTTGGTGATGCTCACTGGTATAGAGCATCACCCCCCACAATCAAGGTTCAGCTACTTGGTGATATCCCTCCAGTCGTTTCCTATATTCCTAGCAGCTCTTGACTCCTTAAACAAATGACGTAGACATACTGTAGATGAAAAAAGAAAAACCATAAATTAATAAACAAATACATATACATCTATATACATAAATAATTATATATGTATATTGTAAATAAATGAATATATACATATTAAAAAAATACATACACATATTCATAAATGTAAATATACAAATAAATAAATATATAAATAAATATTAAATATATATATATATATTAAATACAATATGATATTCTCATCTAATCTCATCTGCCAATCATAGTAACGCCCCCTGCACTGCCCGGCCATCTCCGCCAGCTTGGATCCCAGCTCCACAGGTCGTAGTGCAGGCCGACCAATCCGACCACTCGCTGAAGCTGCACCTGCCAACCGCGTCAGCGTCGCTGCTGCGTTCATCTCACCGTTGCTTCGCGGTTGAAGCACCACTACGAAAAAATATCCGGCAACCAACCATCCGCTTGGCAATGCTACAGAAAATAAAACATGTTAAGATCCACCAACCAGCTTTGGAATGAACTCTGACAATTTGCACACTCCTGGCTTACGTAATTCTATCCTTGTGACGAGCACAGGACGGAACGAACACGTGGATTGCGGTACATCAGGCAGAACTATGTTTCAACATTATCCGTAATAAATTCATAGGCATAGGATGGCGTAGACCTATACAAATGGTGGTATCTCAAAATAGGGGTACCCCCAAATCATCTAGTTATTAACCATTTATAATCATAAACCAGCCATTTTTGGGGTCCCTTATTTTGAGAAACCACCATATACATCTGTCACCACGAGAGCCATCTCTGAAAGTCTTCACAGCTGCCTTGTGGGAAAGGTCTGCTTCCACCATGCCTTCAAGACACCACGATTGGACCTAAGATGAGCGGACAATCCAGATGGGTGTTTCTCAAAATAGGGTACCCCCAAATCATCTAACAGTAATAGTTTATCAGTAGTAAACCAACCATTTTGGGGGCTCCCTATTTTGAGAAACTCCCAGATGGCTGACAAGTTGTTTGTCCAGAAAAATCTGATCTCAACCCCAGGACTCCCAAAGAACAGGTTGGGGGGTCCATCGCTGATGGCACCCGGAAAGTCTCAGAAAGGTCAATGATCACGGAGGAACAGGTGAAGTCGAGCAATTTTCCGAGCGTGCTAACAAAAACTGTCCTGGAACAACCAACAAGTATTTGGATCACAATGGGATCAACAGACTCCGGCAAGCTTAGACAATGCAGAGATCTATGCCCCCCAAAGTTGGCTACCCGCTTGGAAATTGAGCATGGCCGCCACCGGCATGTGCCACGGGGTGACTCCAAGTGGCCATAGAAGCCAACAAAGACCACCCAGCAAGGCCAGGACCAGCAGCAAGATTGTGATCTGCAACATGACATCCTAACCCACAAGCGGCAGCAAGGCACCGGTGGAAAGCTTTCTTTGAACGGTCACGGGCGTATGCAAATTTCAAGGTAAACATGCATGAATGTGTATCCAAGATGTTACTCTAAAGCTTGCTCCTCACACTTCCTGTTTGCACATAGTGTATGTGCATATATTTGCGTATACACATACATACATGCTTGGGGCATGTCTAATCACCTTTGAAACACAAAGTATGTAAAACCAGCTGCTTACTGCTTGTGGCTTGTTAGAAACGGATGTCTGCATTCCTGTCACCCTTCAAGAGGCGAATTCCCAGCCCTCAAGCGCCAGCCAATACTTGTACTAGTAGCAGCCACTACTAAAACTAGCAGCTAGAGCAATCATGACAAGAAGAAAAGCGACATTAAGTAGCTAACAGTCAACCACTGCAGTCATCCTCGTTGGCTATACCCCCCAAAATGGCTAGAGTGTATGGACATGCGCTCCCAAATTGGCAAATTTCCCCATTAAGCATGTCCATCTTTTGGCATGGTTGCAGGACCCTCATGTGCGCATATGGCCATATGCTGTAAACCTGAAAGCTGCAGAACCATAAACTATGCCATGTGAGACCATATCATTAGTAAGGGTCGTCCAAACAGTACCAAACTGGCTGATTGAGTGAATAAAGCTGATAACTCGTTAGGTCTTTCATTTTCAGCGTCTGACCATCAAGCGTGAAGATTCGGCCGCATATAGTGTACTGGTTGGTGGTTATGGCCCATCCCAAACGTATGCGTGTCAGTTGGATCATCCCCAGGTATGGTTCAATACTCAACAAAAGAAACCATCAGCCAAATTGCCAGCCAACCTCTGACAGTCCCTAACCTGGAAGAAAAAAAAACACCATGTTCAAAAGTAAAATCATAATACATAGCAAATGTATGCAAATGTTATACTTCCATGCAAGTTTGCCAGGCATTAGTCACCATAATGGCTGCATCTGTGGATGCGACCCGTGACCCATGACATCCCCCATGACCCGGGACCCCATGGTGACCAGGTCCCCATGACGTCACCACTCCTTCGCCCGCATCAAGCGTTCCCGCGTCTCGGCGCTCAGCTCCTGCTGCAGGAGTGATGACTGGGGTATTATCGATCTGTATGAATGCCCAAACGCATCTGTACATGGAGCTATGCATGTACATGATGATATATATATATATATATTTGTAGATTCTGTATATAGTTGTTTATCGATATACATGAATGTACATATCGTCTTGCCTTGTATCATTGTGCATAATTATATCACTTTGCGGCCAGAAATCACCTTTCCTTGGCGGTAGCTCAGGGCAAGAATTAAGAATCGAACCAGCGCAATGGCAGGCACAAGTCCATTGCGAGCCAACAATGTCCACCGTTGTAGAACAGGGACCCCTACATTCCGCAGGATCAATCATCTATGTGGAGGTGTTCAAACAAATAGTTTGGATGCACATGTTATTGAAATTTGATGAATGATTTGTTGGTTCATGTCCCAATGATACATGACCTGCATAATATCTCATCTGTGCAACTCAATGAACACACATATCTCAATGATTCATATCAAGATCCTTGTGGTGCTTGGTTGACAAACAAACATCTCTTAAACTAGACCGCATTGCCAATCACAGACCCTTCAGTCAATGGCAGCGGGGAAACTCAAAACTCGATTGGCTACTGATAATTCATATGCAACATCCTGAATAGTCCATGTTTAGAATGACCATCATAACCACTATCCGCAACCATCATTCATACATTCATACCATAGACGTACCATCACAAATGGCGGGCTATTGAGCATGAATAGTGGTATGATCAGAACATTGGTTGGTACGACCAGCAATAAGCATCATCAACCATGGGGAAGTGCAGTAGGAAATAAATAGGTAGTTAGCAACCGTAGAGTTACTATCATAATGAGTCGGCATATGGGTTAAGAATCGATAACCGCTTTTAATACCATCCCTTGGTTTCAAAGTGACTGGTTAGATCGGTAGGTTCATATTGGCAATCAATAGTGATATGGCCCACATATTAGCTGACACCCACATCAACATCCATGGGTATATAATGATAGTAATGGTGAGTATTCCAATTCATAGTTCATGGTATTGGACTGATATTTTCTGTACCCATATTGATAGTATCAATGGTGGGTAACCTACGTAAATCTGCTATTCATCCTAATGCTTAATACCAACCATGATTTAAGCATGAATAACACAATGAATTCACACCATGAGTTGGGCTCCAGCATCAGTGACCCATTCATACCATGAGGATATGAATCGTAGCAGCCATGGCACCAACCACAAGTGATGCGATCGCCCTGGGGGGGTTCCCCCAGGGTTCGGCTGGCTCCAGTTCCGCCGGTGGCTCGAAAGCGGAGGCCGCCAGTGAAGAGGAGACTGCCGCCGCGGAGCCGGACCTGCAATCTGCAGGGCGCAGGGGATGGGAATCTAGTGGGGGATTGGGAGGGATACTATAGGGATGCTGTAGGGATACTATGATGATACTATGCGACTATCATGCCTGACTATGGGGATGCTGGCAGTGACAAAAAATGGATATGACTTTAACTGCTGCATTCTTTTTCTTTTTGAAGGAAATGCTGAAGTTATAAAGGATTGAACAGCCATTGATGCCCTGTGGTTGGTTACTTGTTGATTATCCGTTTTGACTACTGGAGACTATAGGCTATTGGAGAGTTGAATGTCACTAGGAGATACATGCTGGAGTTATATACAGTGTATATTGAATATTTAAATATAAATATATATATATGCAAGCGGATCGAAGCCCTAGCACTGGAGCTATGGCGGAGAGACAACCCGAAATGGAGGGGCAGCGCACCTCGATGAATGGGCCTATTTTTCCTCGAGCTCACAGATACTACCGGAATGTGCCAAGTGAAGTGCACTTGAGGATGACTCTTTGCATCCGCTCCGGTCCCCTAGAAAAGAGTTGAACCGCGGGTTCAATGTGAAGTTTCTCGAAGCAACACACCACCAAACCAACACCACAACTCCTACTGGTTGCAGTTCGAGTCATGGATCTTTCGGACGTTGTCTAGCGGGTGGAGGCCTTGTTCTTTCCGCTTCCTAGAAGAAGACATCGTGGGGTCTTCTACCACTCTCCATCGAAATTTCATCTCATAGAACAAGGATAGTTGCTTGTGCTCTCCACTCTTGGTCAATCCGTTGGCGAGTTGGGCCTCAGAGTGGACCCATCGGACATCGACGCCATTGCGGATCTGAGATTCTTTTAATCCCATCAGACCTATGTCGGTGCGTTTCTCAGCGCCTCGAACCAAAAGTACTTCGGTGCTTAATTTGTCCACTACGTTTCTACTATCAGACACCAACGTACCTGACACCTGATTGACGCATTCATCCGGCTCTCTGATATCCTTCAGATACCCTAACATCTCTCCAAGTTGAAACCGGGTGTAGTAAAGACAATCTTCACCGTTGACAGCAGCTGCAGCTTCGGCAGCCCCTGGGCTCCTACAGACCCTGTCTATTCGCTGAGAGTGCCAGGCTAGCAAGGCAACTGATTCGCAGGATCCCTTGAGAAGTTTCTGGTCAGAAGCCCCCACTATGATACCCTGTGTGCTGGAACCATCAATCCGATTTTGACTACCGGCATCGACCCACACAACGAGAGCCAAGGATTCCACATCTATACAAGGAATTATCAACTTGTGGTCCTTCTGCTCTTTCACTTGATGGAGCAATTTGTTTGCTCTCAGAATGGTATCTATGGTACTCTTGTTTACTTCTGACAAAAGCATTCCTACGTCAGCAGAGAAATGGGGTGCCACTTGTTGGGCATACCAGGACAATGCTCCTAAGAGTGCTCGAAGTTGAGACTTTTCGATCTCATCAGTCTCCGACTTCCGCTCCTTCTTCCTATGACTTCGCAAGTTGATGAACTTTACCTCCTCTACATACTTCTCCTGAGACAGTTCGAAAGAGAAATCAGCCTTCTGCTCGATGGTGACGCCGCACTGGACGAAGCGACCATGTTCCCAGTCTCCCCACTTGTACTCTTTCTGTATGCTGGCTAGGATAGAGGTCCATTTGCTGTTGTTTTCATCACCACTGAAAAGGAAGTCATCTACATGTGCAGATATGATTCCCACCAGACTACCCTGGTCATGTAGTGTCCAGCAGCAAGGATCAGACCAGCATCGACGTAGACCGAGGGTCTGGAAGTACTCACAGACTGAGCGGTGCCATTCTAAGGGAGCATCGACCAGGCCGCAGCATGCTTTCTTGACCTTCGTCATAGTATTGGGTGGGAGACCCATTGCCTCGCAGATCTCCGGGCATGGGATGCATAGGAGGTCATCTGGATACGGTCGACTTTGTAAGAAAGCTCCTGTCACATCGCCCTTCCTCATCTTGAACTTCTTGCCTGCTGACAACAACAGCTGAAGCTGGCGAGTCTGTCTCGTGGTAGTTGGGGAAGTCGTAGCACGGTGCTCGTAGGATGGGTCTTGATAACCCAGGAGCACGCAACGTGCTTTTGCTTTGCGACTCCCGTCTTCCTTTACCTTCCAAGTCAGAATCCATCGCATGTTCACTGCCTTGGATCGATCGGGTCTCATGCCAGGGGGTATTGCTTCAAATGCTTTCGCTGCTATGAAGTTGTTGACCTCCACTGACTTGGCTGAACGGAAGGCTTGGAGTTCTTCTGGAGTCAGGTACTTCTCTTTGATCTCAATGGCAGATCGCTTCTTCAGGCTCTGTACCATGAAAGTCTCGAGATCTTTCAAGGCTCTCTCACTGCCTGCGGGCGTCTCCGGCATCGGGATCTCCACATGGACGGCTGCTGAGGCTTCGGCCCAAAAACTATGGCACTGTTCTGTGAAAGAAGATCCTATGCTGGGATGCTCATACCATGGTGTATCCGCCATCAATCCACTTTCAGCTGCAGAGGGAGCCTGCTTTCGACTTCGTGAACGAGATCGGCCACGTCTTACTGGTCGAGAGGGAGCTGCTTCACTAGGGCATTCCATGTCCTGGTCTCGCTCTGTTTCTTCTTCAGTTGTTGGAAGAGGCTTTGGTTCTGGTTTTGAAGTCTTGACTCGAGCTCTGTGGGTTGGTTGCCATTCGTGCCGAGGATCTTGGGCTCTGTTCCATTCCTCAGGTGATGGGACCTCTGCAGAAATGTCCTCAAACTCGTTACCACCTAACTCACGAGCCACCCTTTGGAAATCCCAGAGTCTTGATACTCTCCGGCAGCTACTTCTGAGAGGATAACCTCCCGTTCTGATGCCAATCGTATCTGTTCTGAACAGCATTTCACCAGTCGTCGCCCACGGACGCACCATACGGTGCTGGACTCCTTCCATGTTCCATCGGCTGACTGGTGTCGTTCAACGGCAAGCACACGGGCAGGTCCTATGAATCTACCTGTCTTTGAAGCCTTACAGCCACTGACCTGTTTTCTCCACATGTAAACCAGGTCCCCTGGTTCGACCGTGGGATACTTCCTACTCTTGGAATGCTGGGTTCGGAGATATCTCTGGTGGTTAGCCCAATCTAAGAAGGCCTTCTCAGCTTCAACCATCCTATTCCAGTTCCTAGCCATTTCACCAGTGGGTTGTTCAACCAAAAGGTCCGGACATGAAACATTCGAGACAGGGAAGAATCTACCAGCATCATCAGGGGCTCGTCCCAAGGCATGTTGGATGGGAGGGGAGCCACGGAGGATTTCCCTACCGTTGAAAGCCCTCCCCGCTTCCGACAACGCTTCCTCCGGAGAAATATCAGGATGATCACCAGCCAACTTACTCATCACACTCTTGACTCCCTGAATGGCTTGCTCACAAACCCCTATCTTCCAGTGGGCTTCCCCTGGGACCAGGTCCAAAAAGATATGGTGACGGTCACAAAAATCCTGGACAGCCTGGCTACGAAACGTACCATCGGGATCCAACCGGAGGGTGTGAGGATTACCAAAGTACTGGGTCCAATGTTCTCTTAAGGCCTTCAGAAACGTGACCGCGTTGGCATGGAGTTTCGTGTTCCCTTCCAACATGATCTTTCCTACCCGAAACCGAGATCCCTCATCAATCACCATGAGAAACTGAACACTCTGACCACTCACAGGATGATCCCAGGTTCCCATATCAGCCGAAATCGTAGACCATTTTGGGGGGAGAGGCTCCAAACTTGAAAAAGGACGTGGTTGTGGGCGTGCTCGCTCTTCACACACAGCACAGCGGAACTGACGTGCCAGCTCCAGAACTTCAGAGCTGGCTCCTTGCAATTGCAAGGCCCTAACCATGTGCTTGATGGGACCATGACCGGAAGCAGCATGCAACAGATACAACCGCTTATTGATCTGTTCATGACTCAACTGGTTTCCCTCAACCGGACGTTCACCCATAACCTGGTCACCATCATTATCAACCTCTTGAGGGGGTTCTTCGGCACCAGCGGCGGCAGCGACATGTGGTGATGGGAGCATGGCATGGTGCTGAGCATGGTGGCAAAACCCACAGCTGAGACCGGCTTGGTGCTGGTTCCCCATCTTACACTCACAACCACTGGACTCCCCAAAGAACTCACTCAACCGTTGTTCACCTTGGAGGGTACGAACCAAATGAGCATGATGGAATCCCTTCAACATCATCCGACAAGCCCTTCGAGCAAATTCGGGGGTGTAGTAAGCCGTTTTCTCGGTCAAAGAACCCTCGCAGCGGACATGAACCGTGTTGGGGCTACAAGTACATGGCAAGTTCATGGCCTTGGCTAAAGCCTCATTGGTAGTCATGATCTTCCAACCTTTGGAAATGAACTGGTTGTTGGGGTCCCTGAGGTTGACTTGACAACCACGGATGATGGCAAAACAGGGTTGATGTTTCTTCTGCAAGGCCTGGATGATGGGGAGCCTCCACGCTTGGCAACTCTGGGACCACTCCCAGGTGACATGACAACCCTTGCCAACAGCATAAGTAAAAATGATGCAGCATCCTACATACTGACGGAGAGCCTCTTGTCGTTTCTGTTGAAGTTGTTCACACTGTTCAGGGGTTCTCTGGTTGGCATTCTGCATCAACGAATAAGGGCCACAAACCGGGACCCGAATCTGGTTGTAGGTCATCGCACTGTGCTGGCCGTACCCGACAGGATCCTCTCCGGAGGCTTCGCATGTCTGGTAGATGTGGTCCAAACACATCTTGGTCATCTGGGCGATCGTGGAGTTCTGGTTCACGGGAAGACCCAGATCCTGGCTCATGTAGGCGGCCAGAGTGGCTTTCTTCCGGGAGGCCTGGTTCACCTGAGTGATCATCGCCTTCAGAGGGGTCTTGGTCTTGCCTTTGGTCACCTGGATTCCATTCTGAATGCGAAGTTCCTCCAAGTGGTACTCCAGCTCCTTGATGGTCCACGACTTCGGTGCTTCCAAGCCCAGAGCGGCCAACTCGGTCACCAGTTCGGACTTGGTGGGACGAGGCATGGCTATCTGGTTGCACAGGAGGGGCACTGGGAGTCACGGCCGAGAGAACAGGCTGGCTGCGATCTGGCTTGTGTGATGTGCTTCCATGACTCTTACTGACAACCGCTCTAGGACACGACACAACACAACCATCACCATCACTACTACCCACATGATCATCTTCATGACTCACATTGATACCCGGCTCATCTCTGAAATGACTGGTGTTATTTTGCTGGACCTCCCTCACGGTTCCAGTCACGCCGTGAGAAAGGAGCTGTCCCTAGCCCTCTTGGACTAGGTCTCTCAGGCCCAAAATCGGCTGCTTGGCCTGGAGAGCATTCTCATACCAGTCACTTGTCAATGGAAGGAGCTGATGGCCAGTGCTGGATCTTTCCAACTGAATCACCTTCTGATCATTCAACCGACGAAACACAACCAAATCCTCAGAAAAATCCACCAAAGCACCAAGGGATCTCAAGGATTCCACTGAAAACAGCACTGGTCCCTCTCCTTTGTCCAACGCGTGGACAGTCAAACTGCCCGGCTTCTTGTCAGCCAGGATGGACAGCTTCGCTGTCGATATGCATTGGTCTCGGCTTGAATTGCCGAAACCGAAAGGGGGCCGGTCATTCAGGTCCAAGCTCTGGATGCCAGAGCTGCCATCCTTGTCCTTGTTCAAGTCCATGATGTGCTCAAGAGCCACCACTGAGCCTATTGTTCTTGTGGCGCCTCCGTCGAGGACTGCATTTCCTTGACGTACTGCTTCACAGGTGGAAATTCCACCCTGGCCAAATCCTGGGGCGTCCATTGAGAGAGCCTCTGCCTTGCTGTCCTGGGCAAAGCAGACAAAAGGCGCTTCTTCTTCTTGGACTTGGTGTGCAGTAGCGGTAGTCTTCTTGCAGTCCTGGGTCTTGTGGTTTCCTCCGCACTTCAGGCAAGTTGATCCTGCCTGAGAGGTCTGCTTGAAGGATGTTCGATCTCCCTGCGTGGTCTGGAAGGATGTCTTGTAGTATCTCCGTGACATCCGGACTTGGTGCTGCCTCTCACGTGCTTGACGAAGAGTCCTCCTTCCTTGGTCAATCATAGCCTGGGCTGCCATCACATCCTGCTGGGCGGCGGCCACCAATGCCTGCCCTCCATCAGACAGGCGATCATCGAGGAGCCATGCTTCGTCTTGTTCTTCTCCATTGGACTCCGGCTCATCCATCCAAAGACCGGAGTGCCTGGACTGTTGATCCCTCCGTTTGAGATCTTCGTCCGTCCACTGATTGCGCAGTTCCTGCGCTACATTGGTGACATTGAAGTTTCCTTTCAATGCCGCCATGATCATGTTCTTCTCGCCGGTGTCCAAGTTGGCATCAGCCAGGAGGAACCATCCTTGAGCATACTCAGGGAGAAGCTCAGGGGCCTCCTGATACCAAGTCTGGTCGTCGTTGGAGTAGTCGTTCCACGATGTCCTGTGCCAGCTTGAGGATCGCCACATAGAGTCCTGGTCGGCAGAACCCCAATCCTCCTCCGGATCATGGAACTGGTCATCACCGGTTCGCTCATCTCCTTCATCATCCTCATCTCCTTGCTCATTGATCCCATCGTCTGAACGATGACGGGGATATCGTTCCCATGGCCGCCAAGAGCGTCCACCCGAAGACCATGCCGAAGAGCTCTGCCATGATGTAGCACGAGATCCTTGTCCATGACATCGAGTCACCCGATCCAATGCCTGACGGGCACGGGAGTAGCTCTCGGTCTTCCTGGTGATGTATTCATTGATAGTTTCTCCTCTTCGACGGCGGGTCTGTTTGAAGTAGCGGGTAAGGAACTCCGCCAGTTCTGGCATTTGAGGTAGGCCTAGGTGAGCTCGGAGGTGTGTCATCAGTGTCTGAACCCCACCACTGTATGACACCCAATCCGGGCGCTTCCCAGTTACCGATCTCTTTGCCGTGCCACTGAGCTCGGTGATGAGGCGAGGGGCGCATAGGTACCGTTTCTGGTACTGGATGGATTGCTCCCACTGGAGAGAGCATTCTTCATACTCCTGGAACGTTGCGGCATCGCCGTCCCAGATTGGTACTCCTTCGCGACTTCGCTCAATGCGCTTCGAACTACGATCCACCATGATGTTCCCCCTACGGCCAAAGCAGGAGGGGGCTGTCAGGTCCCTGGAAACAAGCTCACTGCCAGTGAGAACACTGGCTCCGCTACCGTGCAAGCGGATCGAAGCCCTAGCACTGGAGCTATGGCGGAGAGACAACCCGAAATGGAGGGGCAGCGCACCTCGATGAATGGGCCTATTTTTCCTCGAGCTCACAGATACTACCGGAATGTGCCAAGTGAAGTGCACTTGAGGATGACTCTTTGCATATATATATATATATATTTGAAGTAAAAGTTGCATTTTTCTAGACAATTTTTTGGATGATTTAAGTATCAATCACATCCCTGATATTTATATCTATCTGTAAGTTATGGAATAGATTCATGACCCAACATGTCAATATTTCGTTGAGTAAAGATTTGGACCAACAGCCACATAAAGTCTGTGATTTATGAAATGTGTTGCCGTTTTGTCTCCTATCAGTTTCAGCCAAACCTGCATCACAATTGGCGGCGCTCCAGGTATGCGGCATCAAAATACATGTACATTAAGAAGGAAATTAACGCTCAAATGCTCGCTGGGTCCAAGAAATGCAGCACACCAATAAAAGCTATCTGTTTGGTGGTTAAAACCCCTATGAAAAATACTAGTCAACCAGCTATCCCAAATATTGCGCAAAAAACTTGTCATAAACCAGCTATGCTCCAATCAACCAGCCTGATAAACAAACATGTGGGTGTTTATTAACATAAGGGTACCCCTAAATCATCCAGCTTTAACCATTTCCACTAATAAACCAACCATTTTGGGGATTCCCCTTTTTGAGAAACCACCATGTTTAGATATGATCATCAGTACCCAATGCTTCAACATGGCAGTGCTTTGCAGTGATCCTCAGACCCCCGACATCACGTCGGAAGCTCCAAGCAATGGTTCCTCCTAGAGGTGACACTGGCGTCAAGTGTGGAAGCCCAAGCTCGGGGAAAACACGCGCATCATTGGATAGACAGTTTTGTTTGCATGTATTGTGTATTCATCCCTTGTGCTACGGTAGATGTTTGCCTCTCTCTGCAAATCTTAAATGTAAACACACATGTATGTATAACTATTCATATGTATGCAAATACGATGAATCGATATCTAAGGGGATACGAGCAAGGGTCGTATTCTACCATCGTCACACTCGACCATATCATCGACCTCAAACTTGTTCAGCCATCAGAATCAAACATTAACATCCATTTGACCCATTTTGAGCACCAAACGCAAACAAATGAAATAAATAAATATATATATATATGTATTTGTATTTATATTTGTATTCATATCTATATTTAAATGTATATTCATATTTAGATTTTCATTTGTATTTATGTTTACATATATTTATATTGAAACATACTTAAATTTAAATTTATATCTACATTTATATTTATATTTATCAAAACAAATACAAAGAATAAACGTACAAATGTATTTATTTACACATGATTGTAAAAGATTCCAGTGGATTTTTTTAAAACATACATAGATTTTATTGTACAAGTTTCCAGTGGAATTGCTTATCCCAACAAAAATGTATACAGCTATGGCCACCTTGCTTCACACACTACCCACTGAATCCCCAGCTTCCCCGCCATGCCCTGCTCCTCATCTGCTTCCCCGGGCTCATTGGCGTATCTAGGTGACTTGGCTGCATTGGGCTTCTCCTCATCCTGGCGGATCAACTCTACTATGAACTAATCATATTGATATGGCTATGGGCCAATATTAACCAACCAACTAATGGGGGATTTCCACCAACAATGATAGGGAAAACAATGGTTAATGATAGGGGAACCAGGGGTACGGGGCTTTGACCCACTGCCATATTAACTGATAGCAAATTTGTAGTGGATAAATAGTGGATCAATGTTGATTATAGTGATGAGTAGTGTAGTGGTTAATATGTGGTTGATAGTGACTAAACAGTGGATTAATAGAGGATCAAAAGTGATTGAGAGTGATTAAAAGGAATTGAAAGTGACTAAAGGTGTATTAAGTGATAGTACTGATAGTGGGGTTAATATCAATATCAGTAGTACAATTATCGGGAAATCCATAAATCCACTACTAATATTAACCAACAATACTAGAAAGGATTAACAGCAATCAATAGTGGATAAACGGTATACACACGGCTAAATGGCAAGCTGGGTCAATGTAAGCCAACCTGGTGACTGTGAACGACTAATAGTGGATCAGCCTTGGCTATATGATTAGGATTCACAATTGCTATGTTGATGGTTAATCTTTGTTGTATCAGGATTCAACAGATCACAAGCAACTAAGGATGACAGCCAATAAACAACGAATCAAAAAACATATGGCAATTATCTTGATTCAAGCAAGAGGAAAGCTGGAGGACGAGCACAACAATGCACAACAATAGGCACGAGATCAATGACAACATCCACAACAACAGCAGCAACAACCACGACAACGACAACGACAACAACAACAACCACAACAGCAATGACAGCAATGACAACAGGAACATTGGCAACACAGGAAATTATAGGAGTTTTGGATTCACTGAAGCCGTCCAGATATTTTGACCTTAGCAACCGATCAGTCAACAATCAGTCATCCAAAACAGACGTCCATCCACGAATCACATGTATAGTTGAGACCTGGCAAAGTCTATGGGGGATGAGTGAAAAACCAACCATTGCCCAATAAGGATCGCATACGACACGATCATTGAGGACATCACTGAGGCTGTTGACCGCTATCAGCCATTGGCAACATGAAGCATCTACGTCGGGGACGTGGTGTGTGCGGGTGACCATTTGCATCTTTGAGCAGTCACATGTCAACAAAGCGGCGCTTGAACATGCGCTTTTCCGTTTATCAATCCATGACTTGGGGCGCTTTTGATCACTTGAGAGCATCAGGGATCGATTTTGTAGGTTTAGATAGTGGACACACGGCAAATTTTGATTTGTTTGCAAATATCATATCAAGGGTTTAGTGCAAGCCCCAAAGAATGAACACCCATCACAAAAATGAAGGTGCTTTCACACACCAATCCACGACGAACTTGTTGCCAGGGTGCGGTTGATGAAGTATTCCAACCAGAAACGGAAAATGTTCTTGTTGCGGAAACTACCAATTATTGCAGGCTTTCATATTTATGAAAAATACATTTTGTTAATTGAATAATAATTTAATGGATGGTCCCAAAGCATCCGAAAGCAATAAACATATTCAGAATCGTCAATAGCTCATGAACTATAGTTCCCAACAGTGAATGACAACACGAATGACTAAATTCTGAACCAACCGATCAACTAACTCTTTTGTTTGAAAGGCTAGTAGTCGCAGCTACTACCCTGGTCGTTACCATGGATGTAAAAAAGAACACATGTATGTAGTATAGCTAGTATGTATATATCTGTATATTATGATTGTATGTACCATTACTTGTTTATGCAACACTCACTCACTCACTCACTCACATTGCAGTGGGTCAAAACCCTTAGTCCCCCTGGTTCCCCTATCATTAACCGGCTTGTTTTCCCTATAGTTGGCTGGGTAATAACCACCATGAAATTGGTTGGTTAATATTGACCCTCATTAACCATTGTTTTCCCTATTATTGTTGGTTATTAACCACCACTATTGGTTGGTTAACTGCTTGACCCATAGCCACATGACCTTATGGCCCCGCCAGCTCCAATCGGTTCCCCCTAACACCAATCCCCACGACGACCACCGAGGTCACGGACCGCGCCGCGCAAGGAACCGCCACGGCTCAATGGTGTGGAATCCTGCGGGAGGGATCACCGCTGCGAGGCGTTGATGGGGGGTGGAAGATGGGAGAAGAGGTGCACCATTTTGTTAGGAAAAGCCTAGGAAATCAGCTGTAAATGGTGGATTTTCCATTGCCAGGTTAGTTCACCAGAGTGTATAAAGGCTATAGAGTAGTGGGTAGGTATTTTCATCAGGGGGAGACGGGGATCGAATAAGAGAGGGAGTAGGTATAGAGCAGTCAGTCTGACCGAAGAAGACCAGAACAGTTTTGGGTGCTATGAAAAACTTATGAGGTACCATGACCATGCCCGGAATGCCTTCTTAAGATGATCCACCTGTGCTTTTGCCACCCAGCAAAAGATCATCTAACCCGTAGAAATGAACAAAACTAAAGACAATCAGGTGTTAGAACATGACGTTGAATGAACATGCATGCCTATGACTCATAACAAACACGTGTCACAGCATCAATGCTGTGTTTGTGGTTCGAAACCCCAATTGGTTATTTCTCAAAATAGGAGTACCCCAAAATGATTGGTTTACTACTATAAATGATTGATATTGGATGATTTGGGGGTCCCCTATTTTGAGAAACCACCAATTAAATGATAGTGATCCCAAATCAAACACAAACAAACCGGTCTTCGTTGTGATGTCCAGCTCTGTGTGAAGCTCCTTTATAACAGCCTGACATCGTTCTGCGATGAAATTTACGGATGATCCTGTCGTGGGGACCCCTTGAGTAACCCTTCATGCTTATGGTGTACGACCATTGCAATTTCCACCCATCCAATTCCGACAAGCATGATGATACTCTGCTCAGTAGCGGAACGATGGTTGCTAATTATGATGTTGTCCGTGAATGATAAACAATAGACCTATCAAACTTCTATACTCAATCATTCTATATATATAAGCTTGTTCTTAAATGATTGCAAGGTTCGTACGCCGAAAAAATGGCAGCTCCCTGCTGCTTAAATGTGAGGATACCCACCGCCTGCTGTACGAGGCTGCGACTGCTTCCAGTTGCCTGGCACTGCCGGCGTGGATGCATGTGGATATTGTGTATTTGCAGAAAAAAACAGGTGGTTTCGTTATCCCATGAGTTATATTCCATGTTATGTTATGATATATCCCATGTTATCCCATTGATTCCCAATTGTC
Organism: Symbiodinium kawagutii; assembly: GCA_009767595.1. NCBI lineage: Eukaryota > Dinophyceae > Suessiales > Symbiodiniaceae > Symbiodinium > Symbiodinium kawagutii. Next base: position 549,387 of record VSDK01018139.1, read on the forward strand.
ACCTTTTATAAACACAAATCAATAATTTATGTTGCGTAGTCACGCGGCTGTCGGGCAGAACTGTGAAACATAACAATGTGGGATTGGTAAGCACTGGTGATGATTTTCCTGGTCCATTTGCAACCCTGCTTCTTTGCCAAACAGGAACTATGCAGCATGGAAATGAACGTCATCATGACTCCACGAGTTGTGTTTTGCATACCGCATGCAAATACATTTAACCAAAGTACGTGGTATGCATACATGTGACATGCAAGAAGAAAAGTATGTATGCGTACATATTATAAGTATACGGTACGTTCGTATAAATTAGTTGAAATTACATTAATGCCTGTCTGGGTGCGAATGAACAAAGGATACCGCAATGACGGCCGCTTCGTAACAACTCACCTTAATTTTTGCAACGAGTCTGTAAATCCTCGAGAAATCCGAAGCTTTCTTCCGCACCAGGTTGAATCAAGCAATTTTCCGACAGGCGTTAAACCATGCTCACATGTCCTGCTCCAATTTGCAGGTGCAATCGCATGTAAGTACATGGATTGTTGGCATCTTATTTATGCAGTCCATCCGTTATTTTCCAAACAAAACACGTCCCTTGAATAATTGATCCATCTCCGCTACGCACAGTATCCCACTACTACGATATTCTATCTAGGTGTAAAGTTGATAAAATACTATAAACATCATCATCATGAATCATCATCATCATCTTCTTCTTCATCTTCAGATTCATCATCAACACAACATACACAGCCCACCATCATCCCACAATTCCTTGGAGTTCCCTACATCCCAGGTCTGTCTGGATACCGCCACCGCTCCTGACTGAGACTAGAGCTCGAGGCCGATTCTTTGGGCCTTGCACCACCGCAAGTGGGTAACAGTGGCTCATTGACAGGTTGTAAACGTGCAATATATCTATATATACTGTATATATCTCTATATATATATATCTATATATACACTGTATATGCATGATTGAATATGATTGGTGGTTATTCTTTGCTTTACTATGATAGTGGTTACTCGATGATGGACAATTGATAGTCAATGATGTAGAAGTGATGGTCAAGGATGGATAGTTGATGGTCAATGATGGATAATTAATGGGTAGTGATGAACAAATGATGATTATTGATAGATTAATGGTTCATGATTGTTTACGCGTGGTTGAATAATAGCTACTGACCAACCCTTTTGGACAAGATTTGACTAAGCATCAATGAAAAACATGTTTCTAAACAATGACACGCATTTTGGATAATGATGGCAAGTGGGTTTGAAAATCGGTGACATTCCGTGACCGGGAAATGTTGTGGTTCACACTATACAGTAATTATGTTTCTTAGATAAGAACGGTTGTTTTGTGCTTCATACCCTTGAACAACCCGTATAGCAACATAGCTTCGTTCACAAGGGGTGCCCGCGAGACCCCCCTGCCCTACAAAAACTGGCGCGGCTTCTGAGAGGTGTAGACCTCCGGAGCCTGGAACACGACAGGGATATGATTCATAAGACATGATAAGACTCACCAAAATGACCCACCTTTGCAGCTGGTAGGCACATGGTTTGTATCCCCAGTCAAACATGAAGTGATTCTTGCTGGGAGCCTAGCATTCTTGAAGTGTATGTTCCATTCATTGAGGCTGCTGTAGACCCAACGCGCAACCAACAGGTCCTTGGGATTTGTCTGACCTTTTCTTGTCATCTTGGCTGCATTCCCAAGCGTGACCCTGAATGTAGGAGGGTTCACTCAAACAGCTGGCAGCAAAACATGTGGCTCATGATGGGTCAAGCCAGCAATACACAGCCAGTCTCATGGCTGGTCTGTTTCCCAAGTTCCCATGCAGAAACGCAGCTTGCCCTTGACCCTTGGGGGCTGTTCACATATCTTTATCACGCCGTCAACATGTTGACTTCCGGGTCAAGTGAGCCTCAGGTGGTTCACCAACCGTGCACCCATCCTCCCAACCATTGCAATTCCTTGTCCATCAACAACCTTACACCAAAAGGTATGCTTTTTGATACTAGGACGGCTGTTGCTTCGCTTGCTCCTGTAAATAAACAAACAATCAGGGTTCCATGTATCATTGGTGGATTTTATGATATCTTATACCTCTCGGCGTTGCTTACCGATGATGATGATGATGATGATGATGATGATGATGATGATGATGATGATGAGGCTGATGGCTATCAGAAACTTCTGTACCAAGTACCAGGTTGTAATATGTTGTAATTATGTGTTCTTCTTCTCGTCAACGCACCATCTAGTCATAAAGCCGCACCATCTTGGATTGCTTACATGTGTACACCAAATTGGTTGTTGGTCAGCGAGTCAGAATGACAACCCTCAAACAGTGTTGTGTTCCATTAGCAAGACTTGATCATCATCCTTTACAATCAGATATCATCTATGTGGGTGGTACATTTGCAACTATGGTTGTTCATTAATTAACCATCATTAGCAGTTACTTTCTCTCATCACGTGCAGTTAGCAACCATTATCGACCAGTTTTACAATCATTGGCAATCAACCAAACAACCACTAACTCGCTTCCATTGGTTAAGCAGCCATTTGATGGTTTCTCAAAATAGCGGTAATTACCCGAAAAAAAGGTTGGTTGATGACTGTAACTGGTTGATGATTGGGGGGGGGGCTGTGTCGAGAAACACCCTTTTAGAAACCATGGACCAACCGGCAGACCGGGCCAATGCGCTAACCATTGCAACTCACGCTTGCCACCTGCCTGGAGCTACTACTGCTGCTGAAACTGCGACTCATGGCGCGGTTCCGCAGTTCCACAGAAATCGGCTGAAACGGGCGAAAGGTTGGCCACGAAGCATTGACCAGTCTATATCTAATTTATTGTTAGGGTTTGATTGGTTTACCAATGCTCACTCTTAGGGTACTTGAAAATCATCGATCGATCATATTGCTGAATGATTATGATTGCTTTTCACCAATTTTAGTCTTGTCGCAATTGATCGTTAGTGTGGACCATTCTATGTATAGTCATGGCATGTACTGGCTAATGATTGACAATCATTCATTAACTACCAAAGGTGGAGCATCTTGTTGACTATCATTTGCCAGCTATCCTTAATGCATCCAACTTTTAAATTTTAGAAACGATTGACCAACTTTCCAACGAGCGGTTTCACTACACACATGTTGTGAACATGCTCCCCCCAGTCATAGCTATCAATACGCAAATACAACGGCACTTAGTGGGGAGAATGCCACAGCATCAAACATTATATACCATACACTACATAATGGGTGTTATGGCAGCAACAGCAAGCTATCTCATGAGCCTTTCAGGCTACTTTGAGCCAAAAGCAGCATGGAATGGCAGGAGGTTCCGGTAATGAGCGGACGCCCAAGATCCATCAGTGGTTCTATTCCTTCAACACATCATTCTGTCGCTGAGATTCTCTTCCGGAGGTACCAACAAGTGCAGGACACATCCAACCTCTGACGAAAAGTCAAGTCCGGATCACACCATTGGACCATGATCATCAATCAAGAAAAAACAAGAGCACCACGAGGAAAATCACGACTACAGCAGCAAAAAAAGAATGCAGATGCAAAAGCAAACATAACAACAAGCACAACAATAATTTCATCCACAGCCCTAACAACAAGAGCAAAAACAACCCCAAAGACCCGCACACCACTGGCATCACCTCCGCCCTCAGTGTCAAAACTACTACAGAACCAAATCCATCACTACGACCACCACCACCACCACCACCACCACCACCACCACCAACAACAACAACAACAACAACAACAACAACAACAAAAGCAAAAACAGCAACAACAGCAACAGCAACAGCAACAGTAACAACAGTCAAAGCAAAAGCACAGTCAACAACAAGACACCAACCGCAGCAAAAAAACAAAAAAGGAGAAACACAATGACTTAAAACCACAACAACCACTACAACATGAGGCTTGCGACCACTACCACCGCCACCAGAGCCAACCGTCCACCGTCCACCGTCCACAGTCAAACATCCATGATCATCATCCAAAAATATACGATGAACAAATCCATTATGCACTGGAGCAGCACGAGTGCTGCAGCATCTTTTTGATAGGTCCCTGGATCGCTCCACTACCGCACTGTACATCTCAGGTTGGGCCAGAGAACCCTGGGAGCCATCAGCCTTGGCAAAAGTTTCTGTTTTGCCAGTGGTGGTGGAAACCTCAGATCTTGTTGCAAATAATCATATCCCAACCAGCCAGCCAACCAACCAACCAGCCAACCCACCAACCATCTAACCAGCCAACCCACCAATCGGCCAACAGTGGTTTGAATCGTGCCCACTATACCCCGTGGTGAAGCTCAAATCGTCGTTACCCAACTGTGGTCGAGTGGTAGTGCTGAAGTTCATACAACTTACTGAGTAAAGATACCAAGGCTTGCATACACATTCACATCAAAAATATCACCTATACTGGTCAAACATGCATCAAAAGTGCCATGCAACCTTCCGTAATAAGGTGTGGTGATGAGCCAACATCGGAACAACAAAATCCATGGTGCCCAGACCTTAGTCGTGGTCAACGTTAATGGTGATTCAGAAAGATGCAAGTCCCAATGTGCTGATGATCCTCCCAGGATTGATGTTTTATGACTGGTTGGTGGCTAACCCTCTGAAAAATATGCTTGTCACTCGACAACAACCATCCCGATTGGATGATAAATATAGCAGAAAATAAAGCATACGGTTGAACAGACCAACCATTTGATGATTCATACACATCAAATCAACTTTGATATTTCATGGAGCTATCCATTCCTCAGTGTCAAGTGACAAGCCTGACCATGTCAATATATATATATATATGTCAATATGTTTCCAAGGTGCCACTGCCACTTCAAGGGAAAAGCGTCGTCTACTGATGGCGAACCAACCATTCAAGACGATATTTCATTTGTTGGTGACCCGTTCTTCCAAGTTCTCGATCTGCATGGTTTAAATCCACATCAACGTGAGCTGGCGTGGGCAAGAGCCTGTCTTTGCTTGGAATGCACGTCCAAACCATCAATTTCCCCGCAAATGACAGCACATGAAAACAAACAACCTTCAAGTAACAAAAACAAGAATCCCAAGTATTCAGGTGCATAAGATACTGCTAGTCATGCCCGCACTCCCGATATGACCTGCTGATGTCTCCCAGTCCTGATTTGGGTATGGGTCAAAAAGAATAACTTGCTCAGATGTCCTAGCAAAATGACCCAGCCTTCAGCTCCCATAGTATTGATCCCGGATGAAGAAGCACAAGCTTTGATACACCATTTGGGGCCTCTATCTCATTCCATCTGGGTTTGATGTCATCCAGGGTTGCCATCAAGATATGACAATGCCCCTGCTTGACAATGCCCCTACTTTACTCAATATCCTTGTAATGATTTGCAAAAAAATGCTTTCCATACAGGGTTGTAACAGCCACCCACAATTAAACTAAAGTGTATGCATATGCAAACTACAGGATACGGCTTTTCAATGGTGAATCTGAGCTTTGGCTTTTGACCCATTGCCTTTTAAAGATCAAACTCAGGACACGTTTTGGTAAAGCACTTGCGCAAACGCTCGGCTCGCACAAGGTTGCTTGACGGACTAAAGCTCTGATGGCAAGTGAGCAGAATCAGCCCGAATACACCCTCTGAGGCAAACATCTGGGACGAGTGGTTGTTGCCAACTAGCAATGCATGACGGATGTGGCTAGCTACATAGGCAATGGACCCATTAATTTCCAGGTACACAATTCCAAATTTGCGGAAAGCTGATTAAAGTCGGGAATTATGTGGCTGCATCATGCCATACAACAAACCCCGTTGCAGTATGTCTAAACATGGTGGGGTTCTGAAAGCCATTGGTTTCCTTCCCCGTAAAAAACAAGAAACCGGCAGAACCTGGACAGGGACATCATCGACGATTCATTGATTGTCCATGTATGGCTTCTGTGTGGGCATCAGTTGGTGCGAAAATCTTGTGACCAGGTGGAGATCATCAACGGCACTGGTAAGGCTGTCATTGGGGACCAAACCTCGACCGAGAGCATGGCCTTACCGTGGTCAAACATGTGCGACTTGGAGATGCCGAGGGAAACGATGTTGGGGTTAGGTTGGACCCTGGCAATTATGGCTATCATGGGAATAGTTCTATCTTCCATGGATCAAATTGTCATGTGCACATATTACAATCCTTTCCACCACTCCATCAAGACTTAAGGTTGGCGATGTTTGCAGTCCTTGCATAGACGCTGTTGCCTTCATGCGCCCACTGGCTGTTGATGCCACCAACATATCAATCCATGAGTGGTTTTCACCAATGGTCTCGATCTAAACATATTTTGACATGTTTGACATGTATAGTGTATACATACAGCATAGCTAGCAAATATGCTGCACCATTTTCCTTGACAATCAATCCATTGCATCCTTTGTCTACGCGGGCCTCCACGGACCCCACGGGCCCCCTAGGCTGCAATCTCCTCACATTCTCGGCGGGAGTGGCGGTACTGCCTTCAACTGAGACGGCACAGCACCTGCCCAAGCGATGCTGCCGCGTGCTGGACCAACAGATCAAATGGAGGTGTCCACCTGTCCACCGTACATCCACCTCAAAGCAGCCAAAATTACTGGTTGGTGGTTTCAACCAACCAACCATTTGGGAATACATTTGGGAAAATTGAGGATGTTTAAAACCACCAACCGGATTACCAAGTTCAGAACGCCAAAATGGTTTCTGAGTTAAATGCTTGGCAGTGGAACTGCTGAAACTTGCAGAAGCAAACTCTCCAAAACCCGTCCCCAGGCAGAGGGCCTCCCGCAACGTGCAGAGTACGAAAATTGTCTGAATTACAGGTGGATCACCTCCTCATCTGCCGTCATGTTGTGGCAGGCCTGATTTGGACGTTCTGAAGGGCCCCAACTGCCCAAAGTTATAAACATGTTTAGTGAGGACACTACCCATGGTTTGGGCTGTCCCCCGCTATTGGCATATCCTTTGGGGGAACGCGACGTCACATGATGGGCGACATGAGAATTAGATGACCAAGAAGGACTCTCAAAATAGGCTATGGCGGCTATGAGGATGAAACTGAGATTCAAATCAGTCAGTTTGGTAGAAACGAGGACTTGAAGAAAAACCAGCGGGCGCATGAGTGTGCAACTCTGTATGCCTGTCTGCATTATTTGTCTGTATGGGTGGTTTCCCAGCGACGCATCTGTGGATGGAGACAAACGCTGGCATTTAGAGTCAAGGCCTGCCCTGCCGGAAATGCGAAACACTGGCTCCGAGGACTCAACAATTGGAATGATGTGGCTATGCGTCGATATCTACACCAAGAAACGGAAGGAAAAAAGTGAGGGTCACTTGGACAGGTGATCATTCTGTTCCTGTCGAAGATGTTCGTCAGGAGGCAGCGTTGGAATATAGCCGGCTCTTGCTTCCAAACCCTGATCAAACATGAAAAAACATATCTGGTTGGAATCTAAAAAAGGTCAACATGATGACACTTTGAAAGCCACGGACACCTATGGACACTAGGTGAGGCATAGCCAGGCATAGCCATCTGTGGCTATCCCAAGACATTTGCAGGTGGCTGGGATCGTTGGCTGTAGGACCTGGAAGTCATCTATGCAAACACCTATATTAATTTATGGTGGTTTCTCAAAATAGGGGTACCCCTAAATCATCCATTGTTTATCATTTAAAATTACCAATAAACCATCCATTTTGGGGTCTCCTATTTGAGAAACCACCATATGGCACATGAATATACATTGAATGTTTGCTGGCACCAGCATCTGACCCATTATATACGCATGGGCCAAACTCTTCTCAGCCTGGGGTTTTCACACCCCAAGAACATAAATAGTCATATCATCGACCACTCTAAATGCTAGCAACTATCACCTCGATATTACCACATGCCAACTGCTGCTGTCTCCGCTTGCAACTGAAGCACCCTAGATCTATAGCCGTAAGTGCATTTATCAAAGCAATCCAGTCCCAGAGACTCGTCGATGACAATATGGCAACATGGTTGGTAGTTTGTCAGCTATGCCAAAAGTATCCAAAAGTATTAGTCTGACATTGCTAATCCTCCCAGGCAGACTGGCAACCATGTTGGAACACATCAGGCAGTACTCTTGCTGGCACCTTAACCCTTAATTAATCTGGTCAAATTTTTGGTTACCTTCATATCAAGAGAAAAACCACACGAAGTTGTTGTGAAAACCAGCCATAAGCGCAGATGAGTGTCCGGGTGGTCTCCGGAACACTCACTGCAAGTCGCAACATTTGGATTTCTTCACCTCGTGGGAACGCCCGCAACTCGCATGCCAACGGTCTGATAGGTACTCCGAAGTTACACCCATGGTTTCCCAATCACATGATCGAACAAGTGAAGCTAGAAGCAACCAGGAGCAATCCAACAACCAGCCACAACCATGGTTTCACCAACCTCCATGATTGAAGGAGAAGGAAGAACGATGAACACTTTGGACGGATTTGGTGAATTGCTGTCTGCTGATCATGGAGGTATCAGTCTGATAAACATAGAAAGACTATGAAAGGATGCAACCACAATAATCTCATCAGGGTTTCGAACAGGATTCCTATGTGTAGAATTCTCTTGTCAACTGAGGATCCTCATACCAAAACAAGTGCGCCAATTATGTAGACAAACATATAATCCATTAGTTTTCACCCAACAAAATCACCGGTGGAAGGTGCTGGGTGCTTTCAACCTCTAGCATCAGGGGCTTTGACCTTGTTTAAACACATCAGCTAGCTGATTATTGCACAGTCATACATCATTAGCCATCATCAACCAACACTGACCATCCTCAAACACACATCATGACAGCATGATAAAGAAAATGCATGTTATTGTTCAACTAAATGTGGTTGTATGTGCTTGACAAAATGGTCAAACAGCTATGGAAATAAAAGAGACAGCACCTATCGGAATAATTATCAAACTACCCATGGTTACTTATCCGACATCAACCGCAACCACTTTCTGGGCACAGAATTCAGGAGTGATGTGATGGGCTTACAAAGGTATTGAATGAACCCAACCATGAGGTGAGATGATCTACACATAGCAGCACTTTTCAGGTTCTATATAAGAGCTGCTATGTTGGAAAAAACCCTGCTACACTGCAGCTCTACACATGAGCAAAATGATAGACTCCTTTGGGTCCTGCTCAACTTTTTTGTAGCCATTGAAACTAGACCATGGGTGAAGATGAAAACAGTTGACATAGTAGGACACACAAACAAGTTTCCACCCTGGCCCTTCTTCCATCCCCCATGCACTGGGTCTCCCTGTTCTGCCAAAACATTGTTGGATAGACTCATCTGGGGTTGTCCACCCGTACGTTCATTGCACACGTTCATTTCTCAGAAATGGAGTACTCTATCTTTGTTGTCGTCGAATGGCTAAAGCAGTGGCAATACTTGCAATACTTGCAAAATGAAGCGTTAACAAATGCAAACCGCATTCTTCAAATGCCTCTGTCAGGGTTCACATTCCAAAGCACGGGCCCTGGACACTAGCCTTTAATAGGGGATTTCAGTCAGTTATACCCGTCTGCTTGATGAGTTGTAGAGTTGAGGGCTTGAGGTGTTCGTGCAGAAATCTGTCAAGTCCATATATACTGGTTGGTGCGTGGTAGCAAAGCAGGCAGTACGATCTTGCAGTTGAGGGTGCTACCATTGCAACCACACTTAGCAGCCACTGGTCTTGCAATGTTTTCAAGCTTCCAACATATGAAACAAGAGAGCTAAACGTTCCGCTAAGTCCCAGCTGGATGATGAACCTCCAAATTGATGCTTTCCCCAGTCAAGTTGTCACTTCAATAATGGTTTAGGGTCATCCCCATTTTATGATATACCCATGTCATATACACTGCATCTACCCTTACACACATCCATTGTATATGTCCAAAAAGACACGCATACGAAACAAATGAAAAACAAATGCCATACAACGTATCAATAAAGACGTGAATATATCTGTGTTTTACAAATCACATTATATACTTTGCACATTATGATAATTATTACTATTACCATTGTTTATACTACTGTATGTGTATTGTCAACCTCTGCACATTCATTCATACACTATATAAATATAAATATATATATTTATTTATATCTATAGATATATAGATATAGATATACACACACATATATATGAATATATGTATACTTACAATGATATGCGCAAATGTCCACATGCCTTAAACCTCCATGGTTTGCTGCCTCCGCCGTGACGGTGTGCTGCAGCTTGTTTCCGTTGAGCACCTGGCGATGATAGCTATTGGATCATGGGGAAACCCGCATTGAGGTACGCGGGGTACACCATGACTTTGGACAAACCCACATATCTCATACATAAATTGTAAATATGCACACAGTTCTAAATCTATATGCATATATGTTAAAAAAAAATATATATATGGGATCGGGGGAATAATCGTGCCCCTTGGGAACTCTTTAAAGGCATGCATACATACATACATACATACATACATACATACATACATACATACATACCGGCAGACAGACAGACAAAAGCAAAACCTCCAAACTGGTCGACTAATCTCATTTTATAAATAGCTACTGGTTTGCCCCGATTTAAAAAAAACATCATGTCATCAATGTCATGAAATTTTCACTACCAATGGATCGACCTAAGTGAACTATCCTTGGCTACAAACTTGAATTTGATTAATACTCAGACATGAGTCCATGAAGTCAGTGACCATAGCAATGACTATATCACACAAATGATAATGATCATCCATAGTATGGGTTGAATGTTTTCTTTACTGATCAAGAACTGGTTGGCGGTTTCCACTATTTGTTCTTCCAGACTAACAAGTGGTTGGCTGATTCACTGCAACATCATATGTTTTCAGAACCTTCACTATGGCTTCGCTTTTTTCATTATAAGGGCAACTGAACAAATTTATAATGAGCCATCGAGCCACCTCAGTGTGATCACATGATCAATATAGATGATCCATGGTGCATCATGCCTAGATCAACCATAACCATTATCAACAATTATCAACAAAGTCACCATATGATTAGATATGCCAACATTGTTTTTACTTAAAGAAATCAGTTTGGAATCTCCTTCAAGGACAAAGAATGAAAACCCCACATGCATTTGAAAACCCCAAATGCAATGACCATGGCTTCAAGGTTGCTTATAAGCAGGCAGGGTTGCTTATAAGCAGGCAAGGTTGCTTATAAGCAAGGCCTTGCTAAGATGACAAAGGAAATAAGGACCTTCCATGACTTTCAACAGGTTTGGTTCCAAAACCTGGAACTGTCCCTATTTCCCGTATGTCCCCTAAGGAAAAACAGGGGAAACCTGGTACTGTCCCTGTTTCCCCTATTTCCCCTATGTTTGGGAGAGATCTGGAGCCAACCTCTCTAGAGACCTTCCCCACATAGGGGAAATAGGGGAAAATAGGGGCAGCACAGGACTTCCAGCAGGTTTGGTTCCAAAACCTGGAACTGTTCCTATTTCCCTTATGCCCCCTAAGGAAAAATAGGGGAAACCTGGTACCCTGGTACTGCCCCTATTTCCCCTATGTTTGGGGAAGATCTCTAGAGAGGTTGGCTCCAGATCTCTCCCAAACATAGGGGAAATAGGGGAAATAGGGACAATACCAGGTTTTGGAACCAAACCTGCTGGAAGCCCTGTGCTGTCCCTATTTTCCCCTATTTCCCCTATGTTTGGGGAAGGTCTCTAGAGAGGTTGGCGCCAGATCTTTCCCAAACATAGGGGAAATATGGGAAATAGGGACAGTACCAGGTTTCCCCTATTTGCAAATAGGGGACATAGGAGAAATAGGGACAGTACAGGAGTTTCAACAATCAGAATTTTGTCTAGAATTGGTGAAGCAGAGGAATTTTAAAGGTGCTTGGAATTGTTCAAGCAGAGGAATGTTATTGTTATTTGAAATTGGTGAAGCAAATGCAAAAGTAGTCATTGTCACATTTACAGATTTGCATGGGCACTGGGGAATAACGATAACCAACAAATATTGCTTAAACCATTCACAAGGGGCACGGTTATTCCCCAGTACCCATATATATATATATATTTTATTCAAACATTTATATATATATGTATGTAGATGCGTTACACCATTTATACAGATGTAATTGTAAATATGCGCACAGGCGTATGCATGTGTATGCAACGTCATATAAATACAAGCATGAATACACAGGTCATCACACGTCGACACGTATGTAGATTTACACATATTTATCAGGGGTATACCCCTGCGTGCATAAGTTAAATCTTCACACAGAAACCATGTTCATGGCCTTGTTGTTCGGGCAGGGGCTGTTCCTAGAGGTGTCATCTTTGATGAATGCTAGTCATATTGGGGATGAAAAATGGCTTGTAATGACAAACCATTGATTTCAAACATGGTGTGTCCTTATAGTTTGTTAGTTTCCTCATCAAGAATGGCCAGTATGCGTACTAACCCTCCATTTCTGGCCTTGTAGTTGGTTACTGGTTGGTCTATCTGTATAGAATCATAGCCTTGACCTTGGTTGCTACCACCATTTCTGCTTTTATCCCTATAAAACCATCAATGTTTGGTTCTTATCCCTGGTGATTTACCAACTAGCAACTAGCTACCACCACATATCCACCTGGACCATGTCTAACGATTATCCATATTGATTGGTTGGCACCACCAATTCTGGATCCCAAGGCTCAAATGTCGCCAGTAGTGGCAAAGGGAACACTGGCAATCGAGTAATCGATGCTGTGGCCAGGGCCTGTTGCCCAAATTCGTGTTGCTTCTGGGGATACCATTTGTGTAAACACCTAGTGATAGTTTTAAATGCAGTTGTTAACACCTGAATAATTTGAAATGGGATGGTTTAGAGTGGCTAAATAGATCTAAATAGCTTCAATCATCCGGTGAACACCTACATTCGATTTCTGATTAATTGACTTCTGGAAACACGTGTGGAACTAGGAGTCCTACTAACAGCTCGCCAAGGAATGGACCGATACGAACACGAGAAAAGCTTGCGGTACCGTCAGCAAACAAGCAGCAATTCGGCGATGCGAAGTCATTAGCCAAGGATGGTTATAATGGTTGTAATGGTTCGAAGTCATGAGGCTACAACCTATTCTTGCAATAAACCATAGGGTTATATATAATGGTTACAGAAATACATGTTAATTCATGAGGGAATAATAACCCAGAACAATGGTGAGAAACAACATATGGTGGTTTCTCAAAATGTAAAATCCCCAAGTTGGTTTAGTGCTAAAACTGGATGATAACTGGGGGTACCAGTACCTTCCTTTTCTGAGAAGCACTGAAATGAACTGTTGGATGAGTGACACGAGCTGCTCACCAGCGAAAAAAGTCAGCTCTACCACAGGAACAACGTGTGGAACCACCTCACGTCAAACGTGACAGTTGTGCTGCTTGTGTAGGAGACCAAAGCTTGGTTAGCACGTGGTCCAAAGATGCTTCGCTCCTGCACAAGGTCCCCATGCTTCAGAAAGCCCAGTTGCGGTGGGTCTGAATCTTTCACATTAACTATTGGCAGTAGTTTGTGGTACTAATGTTGCTGAATCCCGGCTATATCATCATCATTAATTAATCATCATTAATCATAATTCATCATCATTGATCACCATTAATCATTATTAACAATCATGAATCATCGATCATTCATCAATCATCATCGATCATCATTAATCATCAGTAATGAATCATCATTACTCATTCAAAGTAACTAGTTGCACAGTAGGATTTTGAGTAGTAGCATTTGTACTCACAACCTTACCATTCCTCTTGTGTAATCATCATGAATTGCTCAGTCTCAGTTGTGGCATGCCTCCATGGAGGGAAATAAATTCTTGAAACCATGCCTTGTGGTATCGACCCCTCAAACTGTGCAACCATGCCAAATGGCGTCATCGTCATATTCCAGTTGTTGTGGTTTGAATAATTGTAAACAATAAACAATATTAATTGCAACAAAAGAACAAAACAATTCTCTATTCAGATAGACACAAATATTGTTGTTCTATTCCCATTTGGACTTGGTTTTAGTCGTACTATCAGCCGACTTGCTGATCAACCCACCAAAAACAAGCCCCTTCAAAGGATGGTGGAAACAGGTGCCACAGCGATGTTCAAATCTTCCAACCTGAGGATGCTGGTGCCACATGGCTTGCGCATAGACTCGTGGTACTGTAGCACAATTGCGATGATCCAGCAAAATTGCGATGATCCAGCATGTGATATTGAGCAGAAAAGAAATGCTGGTGTGAAATGTCAATCTTTAAGCAATCTAAATACTTTCCTTCATTGTGTAGAACAAATGTCAACAATTGTTGACATCCCTGCTGCAAGTGAATGTCAAAGCAGCAAAATTGGTGCAATGACTGATTGCCAGCTTGTCAGGCAGGGTCTGTTGATTGCGTCGCCATCATATGATGTTTTTCTTTTAGACGTACGCTGTACGCTGTTTAAATGATTGTCTCACAGTGAAGTTGTCGCCCCCAAAACTGCCGCTTTTCTAGCAGCTTTCTTATCCAGTAGGGACTTCACCATGGGTTTTGCTGCTATGTTGTGTAATCAAGTGTTCACTTGGTCATTTGTTCTATCTCCTTCCCTCTCAAGAATACCTCCGTGCCCGGTGAAAAGAAACATGTCATCTATTGTCATCTTGGATTCCTTAAAATTCCGCCAGGACATTCCTTCATCAAGCCTCAGATTTTGCCTATGAAGCACCGGGAAATCCAGCCAGATGGTGGAGCAAGGGAGGACCTGAGCACAGGCGCCGTGCACCCCGCCTGACACGAGGCTCCTCACAATGCTCAGGCATCACCTGTGAAAAGGGTCAGCGCGGCAGCAAACTGTGACACTTGTTGTTGATCTGATTGGTGGCTTGAATCATCCAATAGTAAATGGTAATCACCAACTAAATGGTGGCTTGAATCCATCCCATTCAATATCAGCCAATTAGGTTCCCAATAATAGACAACCGCTCCCCCCAGCTGGTCGTTCTTAAGGGGATGATTGTCCACCATGGCCTGTCAATTTTCACTTGCACGGAACGGG
Source organism: Symbiodinium kawagutii (assembly GCA_009767595.1). Lineage (NCBI taxonomy): Eukaryota > Dinophyceae > Suessiales > Symbiodiniaceae > Symbiodinium > Symbiodinium kawagutii. The sequence goes on from VSDK01018139.1 coordinate 564,551, forward strand.
CCGACTGGTTTTCCAAACCCTGGGAACATAAGATTTCCATCATCCACAAGTTCTACCATCGCTGGGGGTGATTTCATTTTGATGCCAGATGAGGTTTCCCTCCAAAAAATTGGATGGCTCACCAAAGTGAATCTCCCGTCCTTGAAGTCAGATCTTCCGAAACAATCCAAAACATGCAAGGAACACCGCTCCGCTAGTGCATCTTTCAAGCTTTGACTAAAGCCAGGCATGGCTCATCACGAAACCAGTTGTGCTGGACTTTTTGTTGGGGAACCACAATCAAAGAACCTGGAGTGATAACAAAACAGCGGTTATGAGTATCAACAGACTTGTGCTGCAATCATAAGTGAAATTACAAAATGCGGGCCTACGCAAGACCTTACGCCAAAGTACTCGTCAAGAAAGGCTTACGCTGGCTTACGCTGGCTTACGGGCAGCAGGCTTTTGCTTATGCCACAGGTTCTTATTTCCAGCCCCCTACTACGCATGAACACTTGTTTTCTTGAGTCGCCATTTGTCATATCACATTCACGTGATACACATGTGTATATTTGTATACTATAAGTGAATAAACGCAAATATATATTTATATATATATATATGTATAGATATATATATATATATTGATATTATAGGTAAAAAACAATACATATATATATATCTATACAGACATACATGTATATCTAACATCTCTTGCTACTACTCGCATCTACTCACCAGCTTCAGTAGCTCCATCCCCCCATGCAGCAGCCAGGCCAGCTTTAAGTTTGAGCTGAGGAATGTCGACAGCCAGGACCAGACTGCTATGAAAACGAGACTTGACACTGTCAGTCTTTGACTGCAGTTGCAGCAGCGCAACGCACCGAGGCAGTGCCGGAATACCGAGGCAGGACCACAGGGGCTTGAGAACCAGAGGCATGATCCATGCAGATCTAACAAAAGAAATATATGAAGCATCTGCGAAAGACATTGAAACCTACGGGGATCTTCCGATTATTGTAGGGAATCAGATTTAGTAGTCTTGGCAGGCAGGTCTGAAGTCCAGCCTAGAGTGATCCCATTCCAAATTTATCAGCGTTGCATGCCTACACAGCGCAGTTTACATTTACGTACCTGGGCCCGTAGCATCCAAACCTTTGTTTTCGAGAGTAGATATGGCTATGGGTCAATATTACCAAACCAATAATGGGGGATAATAGCCGACAATCATAGGGAAAACAATGGTTAACGATGGGGAACCGGGGGTACGGGGTTTTGACCCACAGTCATATGGCTGAAATAGAAAAACCTTCAGAAATATCCGCGGAACCGGGCCCCCTTTCTGGAACCGAATCCAACAGCTGCATTCTCGTTCTCTCTGGCTGACTCGCTAACTCCACTTTGAAACCAGCTCAAAGCCATAGGCGCTGTCTCCAGTCTACTGAATATTCCACTACCAACTCTAACCAGCTCCTAGAAACTAAACTCCACTAAAGGCAGCCAAAAGAACGGCATTTTCCTTCACCCCAACAGGCCCCAGAGTAGTTCCACGAGCAACCTTAGGCTGTAGATCTGCGTGGCCGTATATGTGGTAGACACTGCAACATGGGATGACAAATCGTTTGGTCATCTGTATAACATTGTATAACCGTATAACAACAAAGCACATATAGCTGCTGGCTGTTGGTCTCGCTGGATCTCACTCTAATTCAGAAGACATCCAAGCATCCAATCAGTCGGCCCGGCCGGCCCTCTTACATTTCAGTCCTTCTCAAGCCTCCACGATCTCTAAGGTGATGTTGCTGCCGGGGAAAAAATACACATGTGACACAAAACGGCACGTTTTCAGAACGTGCAAAACTTCATGGATTATTTAAAAGGCTGCGGCAGCTCCCACAGGGTGAGTGAAATGTCCCCGATTCTGAAGATCATCTCTCTATCATCTGATATGCGAAGAATTTACAAGACATCGACCGAAGAAATATCCCTGACTCCAATTCATCCGCCAGCTTCTGACAACAGCCCGTTAATTATAAAATCGTATATACTTGCTTTATTGAACTTTATTGTTCCTCTTTTTGAATGATCTGCTTCCATCTACTTCGCCAAACAGTGTGTCTCCTGTTCCAGATCTGCGCAGCAGCAGGGAGCTACACGTATCCCACTGTGGAGTCAAACAGCCAAAGGTCAAAGTTGCGGCAAGCCCCACACAGCTTCCAGCGGCGAAAACAGCTGTGCTCAACTCACAAAATGCCATGAATTTGCAATGGATTTTGTTGAGCATTTTGCTGGAAAAAAAACAGCCGATCAAAGAGCACAACTCTGGTTGAGCAGGCTTTTGGACGCCCAGTTCTTCCTGACAAAGTGGTCATGCTGAAGCGCTACAAGCCCAACAGTCGGAGCACGTTATCAGCATACTAAACTGTTTTGTTTGGATTTGGTTTAAGCACAATCCCAAATGTTTCAGGACAAAAGACCGTGTCCAATCATTCCAATTCTATCAGATCAACTGCGTTTGAAAGGCAACGATATCGACGATAATCAACAAAAGAAGGGACATATGGAACAACAATCGACAAGACCACAACACCTAGGGTCAGCCAATTTTCTTTCAGGTGCTCACAGATTGAGTAGCTGTAAAATGATATGTTCCTGAATCAACAAATCGATTGCATGTTGACGAGCATGATGGTTTTGTCACAAGCCCCTTCTTCCAAGAGTGTCTCAAGATTTTCTTTCCTTACCGATTCTTACTTCCAAAGTCGTGCGTTTCACCACTCTGCGCCTGCCCGCGGGAAAGCCGCTCCCTTTTTCGATAGTCCAGGAGCCTAGAAAAACGAAGCATTTCGCAAAAGTCCTATCAGTCACACACACACACACATCTTTGATCCCCTCTTTGAACTGGCTACTTGCTTTAACTTTCCATCATTCGGACGTTTTACTTCCAAACTTCCTTCGATAAATGCTATGAATATATTCTAGGGTTTATGAGTCTGCGAATAAATAGCCAGGCAAATGTCATGATCCCTTTTTGCAAATGGTCGAGCAGCATCTCAAACCTATGGTAAGTAAATTGGTGACATTGTACTGTATCCAGCCAACAAGGCTTGTGGGCAATCTCGCATGTGACCACTGGAATTGTAGCTCCTACACGTCGTGTTGCAACACAAAACAGTTGGAATCTTATTCGCTCTAAAGATCATGGTGCTGTGCAGATTTGCACGTCGGACAAATGGATAATGAGGTGGAAAATACCAACATCTGAGGTTTGCATGGTACAGTACAGTCCGCTCTCTTCGTCAAATCTAGTTGACTCTT
>VSDK01018139.1:567869-578862 GCA_009767595.1 Symbiodinium kawagutii
TTTCCCAGGAAGAGGTCTGGCGACGAATTCGTGCATAGATATGGCTTCTCTGCAATGCAGCTAATGAGGCAAATTGCCGGACCCTCGTGCCGTGTAGAATTTTCAATGCATTGAGACACCTCGTAAGAGACTAAACATTTCTGTACCAAAACTTGTTCAATAAATCTGAATTCAAACCAAACAACTCCTATATCCTATATGTGTCACAAGAGTTCATCACTCTGTGAACAAACGGAGGCGATAGTCATTCACAGGTGTAGCATCCAGAAACCGCTCACACTTGGGTCAAGAACGATGTGCTTGTTGGGATCACCATTCCCTCTCACACTGTGAGTGTCAGTGAATGACCGTGTCCCCAACCAAAGCGATGTTGCGGGTTCTCAAAATTTCTCCCAAGATCCTATAGACGTAACCAATGCAAACCCAGAAGTTGGCAGCATCAACTTATCCACCCACTGGCGGTTTGCTGTTGAGTCTACCACATTCAAAGGGCTGCTTTTGAAGTAATTCATACTCCAGCCAGGGTGCATATCCACTCAATCACTCTCACTTGGACGGACCTAGGCTTTTGCTGGTTTTTGCATGTGGAGAAGAGCAATTTTGGAGGCACTTCTCAGGTCAAAGGCGTGAATTCAGAGCACAAAATCTTCCTGACCGATCAGGAAGAAGCGACAAAATTGAACAGCCACGTGTTCGGCCACTCCCAAAAACAGGCCACTGTGAGAGAGGCGACGCTGACGATGTCAAAGTGGGAAGCACTTCAAAAAGCGATGGTTGTGGCAAACTACAAATTCACCCATGCAAAGGGGAAGCGGTCAACAGCTTGGAAGCAATACAGGAAAGGTTTGAGGGAAAAGGACTCCAGGTTGGCATGGAGAAACCTGGAACACAGAGGGGCAACATGGGAGTTTCAATGGAGGACCTCAAAAAACAACGAGAGCAACCCATTTTTGGTGGATAGGACCCCCCAACATCAAACAATCTGAGGCATGGGAGCAGTGGCACTCGCTTTTCAAGTCACCCTGCATGACTCTACAGGACCATGAGTCAAAACCCTGAAACTGAGTCGTATGTCTACGGATCTTCACTCCATGAATTCGCATGATATGATACGTGATTATGAACACGCTTTGCAGATTGCTTCGGATTTACTAACGTGTGTCAAGCACTCAGCCACGTTCTTCATCCCATTTTGCTTCCGGCTGGACATGTTACCATGGCGTAACCCTACTCCAACTCTGCGCTCATCCGTTTCAAGGACTTCGGAGATGCTGACAAGTGGTCGATGCACTGCTGAATCTCCGCCTGGCAGCTGCAGTGTTAGTCAGTGACACGACTCCCACGTCACCAACTGCAACACTTTTAGAAATAGGTATTTTGCAACCTTGTGTTTTTGAAATCAGTGACTTACAGAATAGTTACCATATACTAGCCAATATTTATAGTACTTTCAACAAATATCTATCTATCTATCTATCTATCTATCTATCTATCTATCTATCTATCTATATACACATAAGTAAAAAATGTAGCATCGTTAAACGAATAGGCGCACATGTTTTGTAGATGTTAAATATAAGACACATGTCTTAAAATGTCAGAAGTGCAATTCCATGGAATAGTGAATAGTGGTACTATAAATATGTGATTTCTATATAGTATGATTATATATAACTATATATATATGTATATATAATGAAAGGAATTATGTAAATAGCACTGTAAAGAACATGTTGCGCACAGATTCGGATAACCCATCTCGCCACACCAAGCACTGGCCTGCCTTAACAAAGTCCTCGGTGTGCTCGAACCTTGCGTTCATCTCCTCCCGCATTTCCTTGTACCGGTACTGGTGCGGTGAGGCTTCCACAAAGGATGAGAAGAAATGATGAGGTGAATGGTATTTGAATGGATGTGAATGGTATGTGAATGGTGTTTAATGGTATTTGATGGTACCTCAAGATATGTAATGGTATTTGATGGTACCTTAAGGTATATAATGGTATTTGATGGTATCTACAGGAATATAATGGCATTTCATGTGGTATTCAATGGTACTTAATGGCATCAAATGGTGAATTATACTGGTTCTTACTGGTTGATGGTGGTTCTTGGTTGATAGTTCAGAATGGTTCAAGACGGTCAAGAATGGTCAATAAAGCATCTGAACCATTCTTAATTGAAGATAGTAGATGAACGTCAGATAGTTTCAACATGACCAAATCATTGAACTCAGATCTACTTGGTACAGTCGGGGCTGTAACAAGCGTCATAGCGCAGGAGCAACTCCCAGCAGTTCCTAACTCACCTAGGATTCTATTGCAGATTGCTTCTACTGATTGAGAAGCAACAAATGTCTTAACGTACAGTAATCACAGATATATGATATATCAATGTTTCCTGTCTGGCTTCTGCACAAGTATGAACATACGTTAAGCCATCGGTTCTTGCGAAGAATGATAACTGCTGCCAGCTGCTGGCACTTCATAGTCTGGATAGACCTGTAATGCCTCGAATTCAAAACCAGTATGCAGAGGGAATTCTTCTAAAGTAACAATTTTCCAGAAACAAACTTTTGGTGCCAGAACTCTGGCAGACCTTCTTGGCACGCAAAAAGCCATCACCAGTCCCTGGCAAATTACTTAGTTCCGATAGGGTTGCTGGTAGGGAACGGTAGATAATGAACCAAATGCAGAATGAGCAAACAGGTTTAAAGATTCGTAATCAACGGTTTCCAGAACGATTGTGCATTGCACTCCGATCTCCTGACCCACCCAATTAAAAAGGAGTTCAAACTAATCACCAAATATCATCAAGCAGCGTTTCATCATCAAGCATCATCAACCGATACCATCACCATGATAGTCCATCAACTCTTCAGAAACGCTTCTTGTGTATGGCTCTATCTTGCTGGATGATGGACACTGGTGAATGCGCCCAACTTTGGCTGCTACGCATCTCCACTCGGGAAATGCATTCCATCAGGGTCCCAATTCTGCTGCTACCTATCTACTTGCAAAAGCTACCAAGGATGACCCGACATCAGATTTGTCCAAGGAAATATTGAGGAGGTGGGTGTGTCGGCAACCCAAGTTACCAGCTCTTCACTGCTTTGGATGGTTTGGAGGCACCATGAAAACACAAAGACTATGCTTCAAAGCAATGGCTGTCTGTGTGCTAAGCACGTGCTACGGCATAGCAATGCGTACCATATCGCAGTACTCAACCAGGAAATCCACATTAATCATTACCTTGAGAGAGCAACCAAGCTTTAGAGTGCCACTGCTTGTTGGTCCCTAAACCACTTACAAGTACCACAACAAACTATGGACAACGATCAACCACGACCATTGACTTACCCATGACAGTTAATCGATGCATATCAACAATCAACAAACACTAACAACAGTCATCAACACCAGCAAACCATTGTAAACAACGGTCAACCAACCATTATGAACAACAATCAGCACACATCAACCAACCATTCTCCAGAACAGTTTCCAATGAACCATTGTAAACAAACATCAACCAACTATTCCCATGAACAGTGAACCAACCAGTCTCAACACCGACAACCTCAACAGCTTCATAACCTGCGGGCTGCCCAGGCTCTGTGACCATGTTCTGTAAGGCTTTGGTTGAGAGCCTGAGACCGATTCGTTGCGCAGGCTGCTGTGTAGCTAGACATCTCAACATCCAAATGGGTGTTTCTCAAGATAGGCAACCCCCAAAGATGGTTGGTTTACATCACTATAAATGATTAGTAAGGAATGATTTGGGAGTACACCTATTTAGAGAAACTACCGAATTAAATAAAACAATGGCATGGTATCATGGGGTTGTATATATATATATATATATAAAACAAATATAAATAAATATATAATAATATATATATATATACACATGAATGTATATCTAGATGTAAATATATCAAAGGTTGAACACACCATCAAAATTGTTCAAAACAACTCATGACAATCGCATGATTCTTTGATATAAGGCGTCGGTGAAAGACTTTGAGGGACACACTCAACAGATCTGGGGCACCTCTTCCTGGGAGAGATTGGACGACTTCGCTTGTGTTCAATGAACACATCAAACACATCCCTCCATTGCTTCGGAGCCTTCTATTCCATCGGGTCCCCAAATGCTTTTCTAATCTCAACAGGGATGGGTGGCATTGCTCATTTCACGGGGCTGTCTGCCAAGCCAACTTAGACTTTGTGCTCTGTGCCTGCGATGTAAGGCTAGTTGTCTCTTGCCAGGATAGATGTCTTGCGGGGTCCATGCTACTTGGAAAGAAGCTCAGATTCACACAAACTGATGATGGTCAGTCTTTAAAGCATTCCAACAGCTACGAATCTACGCATCCATACGCATCCCTGTATGTATTGACTGAATCTTTATATGCGTCTGTATTCTGTATTCTTTTGTATATTGAATAAGTTCTAGTGGACAATGCCCATCAAACAGCTGACAATATGCACCAGCGCCACTGTTGGTTTTAACAAACATATTGCGTGAGTACCTGTATGATTCATGCACAGCTTTGTCATTTTACAACCCAGTAAACCTGAAGTGCTCTGGACTGCTGGGTTTCGTGCCGCAGGGACGAAGCCAATGACGAAAAGCGTAGCTTCTTCATGCTGGGTTTAAAGAAACTCAATTTAAGAAGAGACCTAAATAGTTGGACTACAACAACATGCGAACCCACCTGCTGGTTCCATGCTACATGGTGAAGTCATCCTGCCCCATATCTGGTTGCAAAAACCAAAACCGGATGATCTCACCACGGCACCCGCTCAGCAAGCGAGGCACAACGTGGCGACTGCATCGCTCTTCTTCACCTCCCCACGGATCTGGAGCAAGCCCTGCGGCGGTGTGAAGTGCTTGGACAGTGGGGGATTCATCAATCACAACATCCTGTGACAACAACAACGCACGGCTTTGGGTCAGTGCTGTTCAATGCTAATCAACCCCAAACATGGGTAGGTGAACATTCCAACCGGCAAACAAGTTTGGTCATCGGGGATGTGAGCAGCTGGGGGCACAGCTTACCCATAGCCATATCCACAAATGGTGGTGTCTCCGAACTCCACAAATGACCATTTTCATTTCTCTTATGCGCCTTTGAAACAAACATTGGCCAACGTGAACAATAGCATGCCCTTCGAAAGGCTGAGAGTGCGCCATTTCAGTTTTGAGATCAATTGTTTTGGTGTAGGTCATGTATGGGCAAACCCACATTTGAATAATATATACATATACATGTTGAAATTGGTGGGATAAGGTATGTTGTGGCCATTGTTGATTGAAATGGTAACTGCTCGTGTATAGATGACAAGGATGTAAATGCACAACAATCATATACTTTCATGCAAATGGAATGCATACCAACATTGTATCAAATTGGGTTGAGCAAAATGAGTCAATAGCAACAGTGATGCAACCCCCAAGAACTGGAAACCATGGGAAGCTGTGGGAGTACAATACAAGCAACGAGAACAAAAATGATAAGGAGTCCCAAAAAGGATTGCGAACAACTTTCACGTGTCAAACAGCAAAACATAGCAAAAATACACTGTAGATACTGATCACAGGCGATTGCCGGTATTGTTTGGTGCCTACTGATCTGAGTGGCTGGCACATTACTGGCAAACAGATTCACGCCCTGCCGGTCACGGAAGCTTGCCCCAAGAAGTTGGAGATCAAAGTCAGCCCCCAACACCTTTTAATTTCCGGAACGCGACACTCAAGAATTGCTGTGGGGATCCAGAGACAGTGCAACTGGACCTCAACTGCATTCGATTGGTGGTTGGCATTTGAACTGGCCTTTCATGGCAAATTCCTTTGAAGTTTCTCCCATTCTTCGCCATAAACCATTGGTTGTTGCTGACAATGAGCTATCCCATGCTATCAGTGATGGCAAGCCAGTAATCACAAAATAGGACAAAATATAAACCATTTAGTTGAGGTTTACATAATCTGATCTGTGATGCGTAAGTGCATATACATATAAAGATATAAATATAGATATTTTTCAATACGCAAACCAAAGATGATCTTTTCAACACTATGACTGAATGATCCACTGCTGGTGAGCACCCATCTCTGGGACAACCACTGCCACTTCGCCAGTTTGGGGCACGGAATGGCCTGCACGAGCTCGGTCACATGCAGTGTGCCACTGCCGTCAGCGTCGATGGCCTGCTGTGGCAAGTTGCTGGCTGCTTGGTTGCTTGGTTGGGTGATTGGTTGGTTAGTTCGGTGGGTGTTTGCTTGGTTGGTGTTAGAGGATCAAGCTATCAAGGATCTATTTGTTTGATTCTTTGGACAGGACATTTTGTAGAATTTCCGCACCATGTTTGGAGGCACCGTGGGAATTAGTTAATGTCATACAGTGATACACCCAGTGAGAAACACCCAAAGTGCATTGGCTGAACAACATTGGGTCGGAAGCGTCGACCCAAGAAAATGATTTACCAATGGTGCATGACAGTTTTGAGATACTGCTCTACAGTGACAATTCAATTCTCAGCAAGTCCTCAACACAACTTTTTGAGTCAAAGCATCCTAAGCCCACCCCTGTGTTCCCTATGTCCTCTCATCAACAAATTAACCATCCGACATAGGGAATAGAACGTACATCATCAACTGGTATCACTTGGCAATGTCAGAGTGCAGCTGGCGTGCGTAGCGGCAGAGCCATCCTGCTCCCAATTAGCAATGTTCAACCCACATATGAACTCCGTTGTGAGGGTTGATCAAAAGGGATATTGGATAGTGATGATGGCAAAAATAAAGATGAAAAAAAGGAAGCCGATGATGATGATGATGATGATGATGATGATGATGATGATGATGATGATGATGATGATGATGATGATGATGATGACGATGATGATGATGATAAATAGGTCCCACCAGAAAGGTAGTGATATGGAGCACAAATATGAGATATTGCAATGACTCGCTTACCATCAAACGCCTTGAAAGACCAGCATAAATATCCAAATCATTGGTACAGGGAGCTTGCCTCCCAGGAGTCATTTTTAGAAGCTATGTTAGGCTATGTTGGTTCCAGGGTGTCTAGCCTATTTTGTAATCCTCCGGGGAAAACATTCCTTGTGCTCGCGCCGTCTTCCGGATCCATGAAGCATGGTAAAAAGCAGTGGTATTCGCGGAAAGGAGGCTTGTCTTATGCTAGAATCGTTGAAGTTGCAAACTTCAACCGTGATGAGCATTATCAACATAACACAGCTTCATCATCATCATCATTGTCAAACGTCTTCATCACGAGCATGATCAATATCCTCCAACCTAAAAACTCAGTCTGGCCTTTCAAATGCTGAAACTACCCACACCTACTTATATGGCTGTGGGTCAAAACCCTGTACCCCTGGTTCCCCATCATTAACCATTGGTTTCCCTTTAAAATGGTTGGTTATTATACCCCATTATTGGGTGGTTAACTGCTTGACCCATGGCCATATTGAAACGCAGCCCACCCGGAACACCAAGCCGCGTGGGACCCAGAGGCCTCAAAGAGATTGGCACGGTCTGGAGGCAAATCCAACTCGTCCATCAAACGTTGGACGCATCGATCCTTGAGGCGGCCATGGATTCAAACCTTGCCATAGGTGGGGAACAAAATCGCCTGGATGTAAATGGATCTAAATGGAATAAAGCATCAAAACAATGAGATGATCAAATTCTAAGACCAACAAAAATGGTCCAACAATGACAGATCTCTGGAATCAATAATGGACCAAGAATTTCTGTATGAAGAGTACCTCCTGGCTGTTGGTCCGCTCTACAACCACTGCAAACTCCCCACCAGCGTCCTGGATCACCAACAGGAAGAGTTCTTTGGTGATGGCCTTGCAACGAAAACAGTGAGGTCATCAGCACAGTGCCGCATCCGTGGTGTGACCAATGGTGGCTTTCTAGGGGATGACAATGGGATCAATATGGAATTAATATGGGATTAATATGGGATTAATATGGAATTAATATGGGATTGATTAATCAAAAATATGCTCCCTACCTTAGTATACCCCCACCGTCAACATACCTCAGAATCATTAGAAATTGTTCCAGCATGGTTGCACATACATTCCCAAAATGATTCTGGGACGTGGTAGGTTGGTTGGGGTCATTTCAAGCTATTTTTCAACATGCGCTTACGAGCTCTACAGGGCAAGGTGCCCAGAATGATTCCATGCGAAGTTGATAGGGTCCCTCCCCCCCCTGCGTGCTTCTAAATGATTCCATGGAAATGACTCCAGAAAAATGATTCCAGTAACCCACGGTATGCCCCGGAATCATTTCTTAAGGCAGGGGGCATTCAAAAATAGGAATTTTATGATTTTAATAGCAACCAAAGTTGTCAATAAAACTGGCCGTTTGGCTTCAACCATCACAAAAGCGAGCTGGGTCTTCTACAAGCCATGACAAACAAAACAAACAAAGCGACCATCAAGGACAAGCATGGCGACAAACCTTGACAAAACAAAGAAAACCTAGTAGTATGGGTGTAGTGACCATTAATTCTGAACATCATCCCTTTCAGAGTTTCCCATTGATCAACCAACATAGGTTCAGGAACCACAGGTTTGAGACTGAGATATGTTTGGTAGACTTTGCAACTTTTGCAGAGAAACTTCAGGAACTGTACAATCATTATAGCCCCATGCAAAAAAATTTTGTGTATATATTGATATATTCATGCAGTGAAGATCAGGTTGGTGACAATTCACAATTGTAGGATATTCAAATGTATATGTTGTGGGCTTGTCATGACATAATTCGGTGTCCACTTTGGCACATGTACATCCCGACATACGCACACACCTGGCTTCCTCTCTACGTTTCATGTCATTGCATTGCACTGCATCAAATGAACTGCATGCACTACGACTCAGTGCATTAGATTGCACTAGCATGTTTGTAGAAACTGTGCAGGTGTACAAATATGTGTAGTAGTGGCCCGCGTGAGTGTATCCACTCTATCTATCTATCTATCTAGCTATCTAGCTATCTATCTATTTATCTATTTATCTATCCATCTATCTATCTATCTCAAGAAAAAAATAAACCAATATATATATATATTTAAAAAAGAAAATATATATTTAAAAAAAATAAATAAATAAATAAAAGAATAAATAAAAAAATAAATAAAGAAATAAATAAATACATAAATACATAAAAAAAAATACATAAATAAATAAATAAATACATAAATGAATAAATCAATAAATAAATAAATCAATAAATAAATAAATAAAAATATATATATATGCAAATATAGATATATATATATATTGGCTTAAAGAATACCCCCCGGCAGCTTTCTGCAAAGCTCTGGGTCGGGCATTCGCTGTGAACCTTGCATTTTTTGCACGACCCAGGCAGCAAAGCCTCCAGCTGACTTTTGATCATCTGTAAAGAGATGCACAGTTAAAATTTCGGTGCATTTATAGGTCCTGACATGTCCTGATTATATATTCCCCATGAATTCAGGTTTGCTACAGCCGCAGCACAAAGCTTCAGTGGGCTTTAGGGAACACAAATAATGTATATATATATAAATATTGATATATTAATATATACACAGCTGATGCAAGTTGTACTCATGACCCCTAAACCACAAAATGCAAATCTTCTGAGGCCTCCGAACTGATGAACCATGATGAACCCTGGGCACCAATGATCAACACCCAAATGGCCACGCAAGACTCGAGGTACTTCCACACTACCTGAAGCCATACCATGCCCTGCCATGCCCGTGGCCGTGGCACAATTTGTGCATGGATGTCGTTGTCAGTGAAGGGCGCGGCTCCGTTGTTGAAATCCAACTGAGGCATCTTATCCTGGAGCGCTTTCAACGGGGAGTTGCTCCTTTTCAGGAGAACCTGTCATGACCAACAGTGAAGGGATATTGCCCACAGGGACGTACATATACATTATGTGATATAATTCTTAGAAAAAAAATCATAACATTTCTATGTTTGCATGGCAACTGCCTGATTAATGGTATGAACCGTGGAATCTGGTCATATCCAATTCAATCGGATGTCGCCGCGATCATCTGGTGTGCACGACTCTGCTGTGTCTTTGTATCTCCCTATTTTTTAGGATGCAAGTCACTAGTAGTTTCTGCAACAGGCGGGGTGGAAGCTTCGGAAAATGCACAGTATGTAGGAATGGTGGCTGTGAAAGCAAGGGAGGAATGTGCATCCTTGGAGTCTTCAACGTAATGAAAAAAGGCCGGCAATCACAACAATGTGCTCTCGCTGCAACCATCTTGCCTTCCTGCCCATTAAGCTGTGTATTGCTCTCCCTGCTAATCTAGGTGTGTATACAGGTGTCTCTTCTCAAGATTGATCTAGTCCAACCTCATTTGATCTGAACGAATCCAAACTATTCGGTTTCAATAGGTTATCTCTGTATTCAGCTAATCATCTATCCATGCTTGTATCCATCTTCCTAGGTATCTGTCTACCGACCTATCTATCCATCGAACTGGCGCTGTTCAATGAATTGTTCCTCTTCATATGTGTTCCTATCAATGCAATTCTGACTTTATCTCATCTTGTCTATGTAACTTGACTTAACCACATCTAATGAAACCACTGAAAAAAACTTGGGTACATGTGTATGCAAATGTTTTGCGTGGATGTGCGCATACCTATCAGCATCTACCTGTCTGTCTATCTATCTATCTATCTATCAATCTATGGATGTATGTTTCAAATTTGGAGCTTCGGATTCATGAGACGAGGGCGTACCCGAAGCCTTTTTTTTTCAGGCCCCCCCCCCTCAGGTGACAACTACTACTGAAGAACGTAATTTGGGAGAGAAATCCAGGTAGAGAAAGGCATGCTGAATGAAAGTATAGCTATCGTAGAGAAGTTGGACTAATGTAGCAGCTGTGAAGCCGTCTAGGCCCCCCCCCTCCCCCCCCCCGACCCACCACAATTTC
>VSDK01018139.1:579362-581862 GCA_009767595.1 Symbiodinium kawagutii
GCTCTTCTACGCAAACATCAAACGTAGAAGAGCCAAAACCATTTCAGAAGCAACAAGCAATGTGAAAGGCTATCAAGTGGCCAAGGAACCATAAGTGCACCAACTCCAATGAACCATCCATGAAAAACGAATTAGATCATCATGAGCGCTGGACAAAGACCTAGGTTTTACCTTGAAAGATCGGTGGGTCGTTTCGGTTGTTGTTGTGAAGGAGTGGGGGATATGCTGCTATCGGCTTGAGGGAGGGGGTATGGAATAGAAAAGGTGTAACGAAATGCGTTTCCTTATCTTGCTTTTACTTAGCGGAATTGCAGTTTTTTTTGACCAGCTCAGAAAAGATATTTGGCACTCATATTTTTCCCCCAAAAGATATTTTTTCTTCTCGTTCATTTGTTTTTTGTAAATGTTTTTTGTTTCAAGATCACATTGATTTGTTTTTTCCATTAGCCCTGTTTTCTATTTAGCATGTTTAAAAATTCCCACGTTTGATTGTCACATCCTGTTTTTTGGGTTTCCTCGTTTTTTTTGTCATTCAGGCTATTTGCAGCACAATGTTTCCTATTTGCTTTTCTCGTTTCATTTCAACTTAATGCGCCATACGCTGGGCACCCTGGCTCAAGCAGCGCGCGTGATGCTTTGTTTGGCTGCTGCGGCCATTCTAGTCGTTGCTGCCTCGGCGATGCCACTTACTAATAATAATGAAAGCATATCGGCAACGTTGAGGGAAAAATGGCGCAAAAGTTTTCTAATTGTGGCAGACCAGCCGCAGCTGGGGTCATGGATAAATGGGAGGTTGCAACCATGGGGTTTGGGTTGCCCAATGTGCTCTGAAACAAAGGTTTCCAGCGCTTGGGCTTCTCATTCTGTCCAAAGTCCCCTTCAGAAGGCAAACTTATTGAAGTGCCAAAAATCCAAAACACACCGCCTAGCCGTCAAGGCTTGGTTGAAAGATGGTGGCTGCTCCGGCCCCAGTCCATGTCAGGCCCCTGCCTTGGAAGAGTTCAAAGAGTTTGCCGCAAATTTTGGTTCAAAAACTTCGCTCACGCGCAGACAGCTCAAAATGGCTTGGTGTGTTGCCGAGGGCGTAAAAGCATTCGATCAAAAATGCTTCGTTGTTGGCACGGTAGTGTCGCATTTGCTTTTCATGTAGTAGGTCATTGAATGACATGTAAAAATATTTACTGCATCGAAGGTGTTAGATGCGCAAGTCGTAAATAAATTAAACACCTGACTCAATAGTATTTGACTGAGATGGATCAACTACAAAATACATAGTGTAAGTAGAGGACGGTTTGACCTCTCCAACCGCACCTCGGGGACGTCCTTGAACATCCTAAGGAGTAGGCGAACTAGAGGACGAAAAGGATTCCCTTCAATTTTACTTTTTCACATAGTGTTGTCATCTCTTTGTCATCTCCAACCGCGGGTCGGGGACGTCCTTGAACCTCCTAAGGGGAAGACGAATTGATTTCTCTGTAGGAACACGCGCGTCTCTCGTTGCAGGGTTCCGGCCCAAGCTTTTTTTTGGAGGGCTGCTTCGGCTCCAGCAGTGAGCGGCCGCTTCGGCTGCTAAGATGGCTTTTCCTATCAAAAGATTTCGCAAAAAGTATTTGGCTGTTTCGGCTGAGCGTGTGGCAATTGATGTTGGAGGAAGATTCTTTTTCGCAATCGTCGCATCGCTGGGATGGGGAAGAGATCCACATAAAGCAGCTATGCAGCTATCCAAAAATAGGTCGGCGTCAATGTTTCATGTCTTTGTTGCAGCTTGGAAATATAAAATTGCGGTCATGGGCGCATGTTGTAGTTTGGAAAAATTGCGCGATTTGCGTAACTGTTTGGCTCACAACACGATGCGTCCGCCGCCCAAGCCATGTAAGGAACTGTTGTGTTTGAACCCGGGTGTAACTGTTAAAGTGGACACTGCCACGGTGCAGAAGCGCTTGTTGAAATCATGGAACATTGACAAGCTTTGGAGATATTTTGAACGGCTGGAAGCAAGTCCTGGGAAATCAGCAAACAATCTTGCCGTGATTCTTCGAGCTGAGATGGTCAGAAGAAGAAGTTTGAAATGGGTCAAGCAAGAAAGAGGGCCATTCACCTAAATGAGCTGCTTCGGCTTCTTTATGGCTGTTGACGGCCATAGCGTTTTGGCTTGCTGAATTTAATAGATGAACTGTTTGTCTTCAAGCAGTTCAATTTAATTAATTTACAAATCTCGCCTGCGCAAGTGCCAAAAGTTGTTTGCTGCTTCTTGGGGATATTTTTAGCAGGATGTGACTGAATCATGCATGGAGGTGGCCTCAGCGCCGATCACATGGACAAATTTGATTTGTTAAGCTCAATGCTTCCACTTACATACATATTCTGTGCACTTGTTGATCTGTCATTGTTTCATTTTTCAGCTTGTTTATTTTTTTTGCTCGTTTTTTGGTTGTTATGTCTTTCTGTTTTCTCGTTTTTTGACCATGCAAAAAAATCCGCAATTCCGCTAAGTAAAAGC
>VSDK01018139.1:586862-631116 GCA_009767595.1 Symbiodinium kawagutii
GCGGGTTGGTCCCGATCGTAGTCTGCTGGGTAGAAGGCAAAAGTGTGCCGCCCACGCCGCAGAATCATCACTGCGCGACGCAAGACATGTTGCAGAGGAACGCTGCCAGCGTTCATCTCCAACCAGGCAGTGAGCGGATCAGGCGACAGAGCAAGGTCAACAGGCAAATAGTCCGTCAAATCAAATCCAACAACAACAGCAACAACAACAAAAAGAAAAAGGGAACGCAACCGCCACCACAGACCCAACCCACGCCTCGAAATGCCTGGCGCCACCGTCGGCCGAGTCGAAGACGAGGAAGAAGATGGTGGCCTGAGGCGGTGGGCCAACACCAGGCAAAGCACCACCACGACCGCCAACAACAACAGCCACAACGAGCACGGAAAAAAACACGCAAAAGCAGGACAACACAACCACGACTCCAACGACAAAGCCTGCTCGATGAAGAGGCTCCGGACGCAGTCGCTGGCTTGAGCGGGGGAGCCAACACCAACCAAACCACCACCACGACCACCAACAACAACAGCCACAAGGAGAAGAACAACAACGACAATAACAGCGACCACCAACAACCAGCGCCACCCTGCAGACAAGCCACTTCTTGAGCGTCGACTGGATGATTGCCATTGCACAAATGGACCAAAATTGACAAAAACTGCAATGAATTAAGCCAAAAACAGCTCAAAGGTCAAAGTTTGCAGGTTGCTTGGCAATGTGACCCGATCCAGGCTCTGATCGAAAGAATTGTGAAAGTCAAGGTTGGCAGGTTGCTCAGCAAGGTGACCCTATCCAGTCTCTGATCAAAAGAATCCCCGAAATCGAAAGAATTGTGAAAGTCAAGGTTGGCAGGTTGCTCGGCAAGGTGACCCTATCCAGGCTCTGGTTCAAGATGTACGCTCTGGTTGAAGTTGTAGTGGTTCCACACCCCCTCCCCCCAAAAAATAATAGGAAGTTCATGTTCGAATTATTGGAGTTTAACTACTTTCTCGGGTGCGTCCTGCATGAGACCCACTACTGTCATTGTGCGTGCACGTCCACTGAAAGGCAACATTGTAACTGCGGTCATACCAAAGCAATGCTTCACGTTCTCTACCGAGGTAGCAGGCTAGAAGAAAGAAACCAAGAAAATGGTCTGCTAGGCCAGGTAGTCACCACGTAGTCCAGGCAACGGACCAAATACATGTGGGTTAAAGTCAAACTTGGGATCCCATACAATGCGGATCTGCACTTGTACCTTTTCAAAATCTTGAAACCAACAAAGCACTGGTCTCAAGCATCACAAACGCTGTTGTGCCCTTCTATTGACCAATACTAGCCCGACTACTAGCTGCTTTTTGCCAACCATGATCAACCTTGATGAAGCATCGCAGCACATGATTGAAACACCAAGCTTCGATGTTGTCCATGTCTTGGTAGAGGCGATATGCTGCAGCAAACTTTTTCAGTAACTCTCCTGATCAGCTTGCTGGATCAGCAAAGTATGGATGTTGCTGGATCTTGGGATATATGAAGACATGAACATATACTTTTAAACGATGATATTGTGTGTCCTGTCATCATATTATGTCATCTATTTTGTAAGGATATCCATAGTATATCATTTAACAAATACGTATAACCATATACCTATTCTGTTGTAAGGATATAGTGAATTATAGAGATATCATTGCAAGCATATGTTTGTATATTTCTTAGCATTATCCAAATGCAATAATATAACGAGTCTGAATTGCAACAAAATTCAAGTCAGTATCAGCATCAGTAATCATGATACTGGTCAGAATGAAAGTAGTTTTAATGAATGTTTCTCAACATGATAGCAATCATAACAAACAACCCAGATTAAATCATCCTTCTACATTGGCACAAGTCAAATATGAGCATTTACGAACTGGTTTGAGGAACCCATCCAGTTGGGCAAACATCTCACCTTTGCAAGGGTGGGACGATTTGACCTACACCTCTTGCAAAGGTGGGACGGCCTTAAGGTGGATCTGAACTGGCCGTCAAATTCACACACATGGTTCAACCCACTTGGAAGTTGTCAACGACAAAAGCCGGCTGAAGAAAGGCATGTCATCGGCAGGATGACCTGCGTGACCTCAATCCCTTGGAGAAGCAAGCGATGTGTTGAACGTGTTCAACCACTGTTCATTGGCAACATGAACAATGCTCAAAGTATGTACACCCTGTTCCCATATATATATATATAAAAATATATGTATACATAAACATATGAATACATAATTGCCTATTAGTAAAAGGGAAACGCAAACAGAACGACGACATGATTGGCGATTGCGGTACAGCTGGATGTCAAAATACCCCCCTGCAAACCCGGAAGAAGGACTCAAAGTAAAACAGGGCAAAGGATATACAGTATATATATATATAAAGTAAACCAAAAACTATGGATATACAGTCTATATTCGCGAATTAAATATTCTCCATCATTGAAATTGTGATACTAAAAGCAAGTGTCGATCAGGTGGTGGTATATCTTGTTGAGTCTGTCCTGCTATCAACGAGTGCATCAATATCTCAACCACTATGAACACCGAGAAAACCCCGCCTTCTGTCACAACTTTGCTGCCAGGTCACTTGTTGTGCGGGCGATGCGAATCGACTCACGCGCATGCTGCTCAGCAGTCATAGCATCGTTTTCCTGCAGGAGTCTCAGCTAAATATGGAGGAAAACTGCCATTCAAGCTGCCCAACCAAGAAAATGTAATGTGATGTGGTCATGCCAATCTACACGCCATACAATAAAAAGCAAACATATAGTATACATGACTGCAATAGGGTTGACATATGGGTTGACCATAGTTTTTACCATGCCAATCTTTGAGCATACTATCAAACATCAGAAACATCAGTAATACAGAAAGGGCGAGGGAAGTATTTCGACGATTGTTTAATCTACATTCTCATTGTGAATACTGCTTCAAAATGCTTCAACATGAGCGCGAATCTGGATGGTCATGTATGTACATGATTATGCACCGTGCTGAAGTGGACAGTTCCAATCAAAAACATCCGTGCGATTGCTCATGCATCATAATTGCTGCCCATATGATCCCTTACCCACTTGTTCAATTATTGGTACTTGATGGATGTTGATGGTAGTTTGTAAACATGTCAGCGGCTTGACCATTCACTTTGCTGTTCAGGAAACAGCTGGTTTGACAAATGTCCCTGTCAAGAAAATGGAAAATGCACCAGGACATTGCTGGAAATTCACACCCAAAATGACTTGCTTCTGTTGCGATTGAACACCAAAATCAATCCATTAATGTACTAAGGGGTATAGCTCCGCTGATGGATGAATTAGCGCTCCGCTGACGGTACCAAGTATCGCATACCTCCTAAGCGCGCGTGTATGCATGAATGTGTGCATGCATGTGTGTAAGCATGTAAGTATGAAAGTATGTATGTAAATATCAAAGTAAATATGTGAATATTGTGAATATGTATGCATGCATGGCTGGATGGACGGATGCGTGGATGCATGGATGAATGGATGCATGGATGCATGCATGTACTGTATACATTCATGTATGCATGGATGCATGGATGCATGTATGTATGCAGTCATGTATGCATGCATGCATGGATGCACGGATCCATGGATACGTGGATGAATGGATGAATGGACGCACGGATGCATGGATGCATGGATGCGTGGATGAATGGATGAATGGACGTATGGATGCATGGATCCACGGATGCATGGATGCGTGGATGAATGGACGCATGGATGCGTGGATGCATGCGTGTATGCATGTATGTACATATGTATGTACGTATGGTTGCATGTACGTATGTATGTATGTATGTCTGTATGTATATGTGTATGTATGTGGGTATGTACGTATGTACGTATGTAGGTAAATGGGTATGTAGGTATGTAGGTATGTAGGTATGTAGGTATGTAGGTATGTAGGTATGTAGGTATGTAGGTATGTAGGTTTGTAGGTATGTAGGTATGTAGGTATGTAGATATGTAGGTATGTAGGTATGTAGGTATGTAGGTATGTAGGTATGTAGGTATGTAGGTATGTAGGTATGTAGGTATGTAGGTATGTAGGTATGTAGGTATGTAGGTATGTAGGTATGTAGGTATGTAGGTATGTAGGTATGTAGGTATGTAGGTATGTAGGTATGTAGGTATGTAGGTATGTAGGTATGTAGGTATGTAGGTATGTAGGTATGTAGGTATGTAGGTATGTAGGTATGTAGGTATGTAGGTATGTAGGTATGTAGGTATGTAGGTATGTAGGTATGTAGGTATGTAGGTATGTAGGTATGTAGGTATGTAGGTATGTAGGTATGTAGGTATGTAGGTATGTAGGTATGTAGGTATGTAGGTATGTAGGTATGTAGGTATGTAGGTATGTATGTATGTATGTATGTATGTATGTATGTATGTATGTATGTATGTATGTATGTATGTATGTATGTATGTATGTATGTATGTATGTATGTATGTATTGTATGTTTGTATGTATGTATGCATGTGAATTATATGTAAATTACGAACCATTATTGTGTACTATAATGATGATCTTATGTTTTGCCATGTTCACACACATACATTGCGGACTGTACTGACTACATCGCAATGGTTCTCCTTTACACAAACCTACGGCTAGGCAAGTTGATGACGGTTTTCTGGACATTCGGAATCCGTCAACACATTCCACAACGATCACAAATCATTACGGTGCCTCCCGAATAGAAATTAATTCATGACATGTCATGACCCCGTTAGTTTATCAATGTAATTGTCCATATTTCTGCAGCAAACATAACTTCTCTGACGCAGTTTGCAATTTCAACAGTGCCAACCTGTGTCCATCCCAAGACATTTGATGGACAAACATAATTTTTAGCTGCGTAGTACACCAGAATTGGATTTTGATATTCTTGGATTCAATCATGTTCCTCTTGTGATTCGTCTCTTGTAGTTAATCAATGTTAATCATTATTGAGCTGCAGGCGTGAAACCTTGGGGAGTACAGCCATGTCGTGGCACCTCCCAGCTTTGTGGTTGCTTCGTTAAGCCATGAGCCTAGTTGCTCCCAGTGGCCATGAACCCAAGGCCCAATCTGAGGCCCGCCTTAGCAGCCTTCATGGTGATATCAACATAAACCTCATCGCTGACAAGCGCTGATCGGCGAAGTGATGACAGCTAAGCAGCTGGCGTGTTGTACCAACAAATAGCAGGTTTATGGAGGTCATGATTGGACATTTCGCTCATCAATAAAGATTGTCAATTGAGCAAGAAAAGATTATCAATTCAATTGCAGCAGCAGTGATGATACTGTGATTAATGATTAACATCGAACAACTGAGTCAAATGGTAATTAATGACAATTGCCCAACATTTGACCAACCAACAAAAAGATGGCTTATAAGCTGGGCTTTGCCACGTTGCAGTCCATGTGTCTTTTGAGTCATGAGAATTATACCGCCAATCAATATACGTCCTCCCTCAAGAATGCAATTTTCACGCAGCACAAAGTTCGATGTGCAGCGTGACAACACAAACAACCCGCCGGGGGGAAAACCGCGCGTGCAGGCGCTGACATTTTCAAAAAAAACGTCGTTTTCGCCTCAACGAAATGCACATTCTGTTTCCTGAAAAGGCCTTGATTTTCCCGGGGAAAATCAAGTGAAATTTAGAGACATGTGCCATCCTCAGCAAGTCCTTTTTCAACACTTTCAGGCCACCACACGCTTCAAGAGTCTTTGTCCTGTGACACGCAACAAGTCATCGTGCTTGGAGTTGAACCAGCGCCATTGCCACACTCTGATGCTTCGCATCACTTGATGGTTGCGCTGGCCCTTGACTCTTGTCGCAAGACTGGAAGGAATGGCTGCCTTTGACAAACGCCACATTCCATCGATGCCACCTGTGTGGATCAGACATGTCTTACCCTTGATTCTCTTCTTGATACAGAACACTCCTTTGCATCGACCCTATCCTTCCCGTACGCACTTTGTGCCCAACGTCAGAACACTCCTTTGCATCGACCCTATCCTTCCCGTACGCACTTTGTACCGAACGTTAACATGCCCTCGTGCATCGACCCTATCCTTCCCGTACGCACTTTGTACCGAACGTTAACATGCCATCGTGCATCGACCCTGTCCTTCCCGTACGCACTTTGTAACCGAACGTTAACATGCCATCGTGCATCGACCCTATCCTTCCCGTACGCACTTTGTACCGAACGTTAACATGCCCTCGTGCATCGACCCTATCCTTCCCGTACGCACTTTGTACCGAACGTTAACATGCCATCGTGCATCGACCCTATCCTTCCCGTACGCACTTTGTACCGAACGTGAAAATGTGCACGACTACACGCGCGGTTTTCCCCCCGCTAGCACAAACAAGACAAAAAGTGATCGTCTCTTCACCAAATCTAGGCAGCTGCATTATCCATCACTTCTGGCAGTGGACACCTTGACACCGCCCATGTCATGATGATCATTAAGATACAGATACCTATAACATGGTGGGTCGGTGGTTGATGACTCCTTGGTCACCAGCTGAAAGTTTCAATTCAAGTGGAACAACCAGTGGAAAGGACCTTGATTTCAACAATATACCTGACACCATTAACTAAGAGATGGTTACCACCTGATGCATTTCCTTTCATTGGGTGTCATCTAAAATGATCTGTCATGGGTTCCGTGTTATTGCAATATTCCCAGTGTTTGATGCACCTCCAGCCTCTCCTAAACTAACACCGGCGCAAACTGCAAATAATGCAGATATATACAATGTGTATGTATAAGTAAAATAAAATACATTCATATATATATATATAATTAAAAATACATGAATGTACATATTAATGAATGTACCAACTTTTCCAGCGGAGATCACATGATGTTTTTTCAACTTTGACCAGTTGGTAGTTTCTTCGCAGCGAAACAAACAAATACTGTAAACGTTTGACAGAGATTTAAAAACACCTGGCAGTTGTTTATTCTCCTAAACCCCAAGATTTGCCATCAACATCCATCAACAGTTTCCAGGCAGCTGTTTAATGTCTAAACAAACACGCGGTAACCACCAACATCCATCAACCTACAACAGTGACCTATGCCCGGAACGCAGGGCCATGTGGCAGCCAGGATCACGTTGAAGATACCTGGAGCTTCATCCCGGCGCAACCAGTCGAACCCGGAATCGCGCCCGCAGGGGCCCGAGTTCATGGGTAGACTTGGTCCCCCCATGCTTGATGCTTCAGCATTTTTCATGTCTGCCATCCACCACTTTCCACTGTTCAGCACTGACATGGAACCTGCAATTAACCAGCTTTTTGTGAGATTCATCTTCTGGTGCTACGAATTGGGTCAATTTTGGCGTTACCAGTTTCAATATGTTTCAATTTTTTGCATGGCAATCACAACTGAGGGTCGGCAAAGAACAAACTCAAATAAATGGATGACGTTTGCACATGGAAATGAGGCATTGAAACCGAAGTGTTGTCGTGTCTTGCAGTGATTGAGCTGGAGCTAGCTCAGTCAGTGTCATTGAGGTCTTAGAGATTGGGGATAGACTTGCTACCTGTTGTGACCATGTCTGAGGAAATCGTTGCACGGCAACTCACAAGGAGGTTTTCATCGCACTATGAGACAGTCCAACCAGTCTTTTCGGGAAACCTTTTGACAATTTACCATCCAAGGTAGGATGGAAAAGAACTGAGAAATCGCTAACCAGCAACTGTTCATTGTGGTCACTTAGATTCTCACCAGTGTTGATCTCATCCTCTTCATGGCTTAGATACATCCAACTCATTGTTTTTGTCATCCATATGTTTGTGACGTTCTGTTGCTTGCTCACTGTTCATTATAGTAGTCTGTTGTTGAATGGACATACTAATTCTGTAGAACCCTGTTTGCAGCTTGGGGAGCCATCAATGCAGTACAAAAATCCACAACAAGAGCATCGGTCAATCTTAGCAACAGTCAGTGCTTCCGTGACAGGATTCATTTTGAGTCAGTTGAATTCATCTATTCGCAGACTATCAAAATGTGTTACTACTACCACTTGGATGATCATTGAAGGTTTGAATCCACCGTAACCAAAGCTCACATTATGTCAGCCATTTTCACATTTCTGAAGCATTCACCGAGCGAAGGTCAAACTTGTGGATGAACCATGCAAAGTGATGCGGCACAACTGAAGCCCCATAAATCTGTTCCTGGTGTATTCATAGAATTTTTGTGTCTAGAGTACTTTATGATGGTAATTACTGTATATCAAAGACCACTTCTGTTCTCTGATTATCTGGGGATGTTTGAGGCAACCAGATCCAACAAATTACCCATGATTCTTCCGTATTTTGATCACCAATCTCATCCAACGACCCCCCTAAGCGACAGCGAAAGGATGAAACCGGTAGGTAGAAACGACTCCCAAATTACATGGACAATGATCACTCAACTCAGGATGTCATGGTTACCAACTAGGATAGTAAAAGCTATGACATAGCAGTCATCAACCGGCAACCAATTTAAGGACGCGTAAAGGGAGAAACTAGGAATGAACGGAGGAGACTCAAAATCATCATCATTGGGTGTCCCCTATGAACGCCTGCTGTATGCTGCACTCCCAGCTGTTGCTAAGTGACCCATGGACACCAACATGTAGCTCCTTAGCGACAGGCTGCCAGGGACTCTTCGAGGAAGGTACCATGTGTTGTTATTTCAATACATAAATATATATATATATATATATATGTATATGCATTATGTAAAAATAAATATATATATATATATGTATACAAATGAAATGTGTACGTAGACTTTATATATGTGCATAACATGATCACACATATAGTATTTCAAAATAATCAAAGTGGAAGTCTCAGTCTGCAAACAAATAGGTATATGTATATGTACATATACAAATACATATATATAAAAATATATGTAAATATTAAATGTGCACATCTGTGTATATATACATATGTACATGAATATATTTATTCGCATAAACCAGAGAAGGAACATGCAGAAATACCAAAATTACGAGACAAGGAAGAACAAATCGAAATGGAAAAGGAAGAGCAAATACAGGAAAAACAGAACCCTCAACAGGAATAAATGCGGGAATGGAAACGGAAGTTGCAGGAATCTCGGATGGTTGCTTCGCCAATGCTGCAACTGAACCTGTCAACCAAGAAGATCCAAGGAACACTCATCCTATTGTAGATAGTTGGATCTGTTCGGCCATGGTGTTTGGCTCTGATATCCAGTAACAACCAAAAATGAGCAACGAAATAAGCAAGCACCCACATAACCAGCCAGCCAGCCAAATACACTGGAACATGTTCTACACCAGAACATAAGCAATCATGTTGGTCCACAGATTCTAATTTGATATGTATCTGTATCTGTATCTGTATCGTTCATATCATATTCATGTGTGCAAGGTGTTCGGGTTTATGTATGCATGCATGTATTTACAAGCATTCTGTACTGTATATGTTGAATTACAGCCATTTGTAGGTGGCGGTGTGTGTCTGCTTGCATGTGTATGTGCATGTGTCTCTGCAAAAGACTATTTCTGCAGACATGCGTAGAGGTGAATGCAGGTATCACATGTGTACAAATGACAACTCTATCAACACATGCGACCCAAAAAACATCACAAATGAGAACACACATGTAAACATTGAAACAACAAATCAACTCTCAACCAAGTACCGGTATGGAATTTGAATTCCAAAATCTAGCGCGAAATCCGACCAACTCAGCAACACTAGTAAGCCGAATCATTCGTAACTTTGAACCGATCATATCCTCAGCTTCACTGGTGAGCTGTCACAATCCTCGTATTCCAAGGCACACCACGTAGCACATGACGAAAGGAATACCGAACTCGTTAGCGATCAGCGTGTGAATGGGCCGCCCTGCACACGCTTCGCCCCTGGGGGTTGGGACACCACACCTGGTAGTGAACTCGCATCTAGGTACGCCAGTAGCAACTATCATGAAATAAACCCAAGAGAAAAACAATAGCTACATGATACATGTCTAAATGATGTGAACTACTACTACCGGGCTCTTGGTGAGGTGATTGTTATTGGACCATTACCGTGGCATGATGATGCAAGGTACAAGCTAGATGTTGTCGATCTTCGGGATTCCTTGTTTTATGGATGTAACTATGTAACATGTATATAAGTGACAATGGTACTTACAAAAGCTAGCTTTCATAGTGATGGTTAATGATCATGAGTACCAGTTGACAGTGATGATGAAAACATATTAAAACTATGATGAATGATGATAATTCATCCATTGCTACGGTGGCACAACTGGCAAACGGTCAAGAACCTGGTAGCACAAGACAAGGTTGACAGCGCAGCTAGAGAAGGGTCGCTTCACTTAGCCTTTGGCACTGCTCACTCAACTCTGTGATGATGACACATAGAATCACATCGAGAGACCTTCTATACAGGGTTTTGGACCAGTGACAATCAGCCAGTAGTATCAATCTCAATATACAAGTCCACTCAAGAAACAAAAATGCATGGTGAGTCAGCCGCAGCCGGAGGATCCATTGATGTGTAGGAGTAAACTCTTAAGCGCCGGCCTGGGAATTAGATGCTTTGAACATCCTAAAGGACCTCTCAACTAATTCACCATCAGAACTGGTAGCAATGAACGTGTAGTATACACTGGTACACATGTACATATTATGTCAATGTACGTGTATATAAGATGTTGTATAATATTGTATACGCATATAAATACACATCTACACATAAACAAATTATGATCGACAATGTGTATCGCGTGTGTAAGTGCATGAGTAATATGTCAGTGCGGCAGTACATATACTCATGGAAGAAACGTGAAGTAACACTGTACGTTTTGTAGTGCTAGGCGGGCAGTTGGTTGCGCGGTTGGTCAATCTGCACAGCATGCAATGCTCTGGAGCAATCTTCCTGCCTCTAGGGGTTAAGTACAACCGAGGATGGCTTGAAACCACGCTAAGCGTTGGTAATGTAACGCGTGTGAATACCTGTATTTAACGAATGTCGGACCAAACAAGCATGATTGTCCGACCAATTCTTCACCGTTACGATCAACGACTATTGATCACTAAACTTTCGTTGTCCATAGTTCGGGTTGGTGATCAATTTTCTTGGTAATTCAATTCATCTCTTCTCAATAATTGATAATGACATAGAATCAATGACTATTGATTGGAAGTATGAGTTAAATATCTATCTATCTCATTAATCCAACTATTAACCTCCTGTTCATATGTTGGCAAAAATCATCTTTCGGTGGTGTGCAAAAGACATGGCTGTTGCCTCTCCGGACCCCAAGATCAATTTGCAACCAGCAGCGTGTGTCCAACAGCGGTCTACTCCCAAAGGTTGGTGCTACCCTCTCTTAAATTCAGCTGGAAGTGTAAAAACCCCTGAGTAAAGTCGGTTGACCTACTTAAACTGGTGTTTTCGTGCTTCCAGCTTAAGCTACCAAAGAGCAATGTCGCTGATTTCTAAGGTCCTACTCAGCATGATCATGAACAATAATTCTCTATTTTTTGCCCATTGCTCACTAATATCATCCTATGAATCTACTTTAACCACTCTGCATCATTTTGGAACCATTGTGAATTTACCATATTATTGACCATTACTCACCGTCATTTAGCAGTATTACCTAGTACAAACCACTCTCAACCAGTCCTGTTCCCTGTAACAATTGCTCTCTTCACCAATCATTAACCATTGTTTTTCCTATGAAATTGTTAGCGACTATCCCCCATTAGTTGGTTGCTTAAAGCCTTGACCCATTGCCATATGACATGCTCGGGGACCGCTCCTGAACGATCGATGCATTCCCCGGCAAAGCACAGGAAGGCCGTGAACATCGCCCTGTGGACATCCGTGGGCCGTGGGGTTCAGGGAATGGTTCACTTTCACGTTAAAGTAATAGTATGTCATGGTGGCTAAGAATGGTTGATGATAGGTGATAGTGGTTACAATCATGGCTGATAATGGTTGATAACAGGTGATAATGGTGGATACTGTTTGATAATAGTTGATTATGGTTGATACTGATTGATAATAGTTGATAATGGTTGATATTGGATGATAATTGTTGATATTATTGGTCCGTGGTTGATAATGGTTTATACTGATTCATAGCCACGGCCGTGATTTTGTTTTGATAGTGAATAGTCATGGTCTGACTTTTGATTCAAAGCTGTCCCAAGAATTTGTCGATCACCAAACTATACCAAGTATTGTGGAAATAAAACATGTTTGACACCAAAAACTCCTGGTTAATTAAGGGAGTGACCATTATGGTTAGCTGTGAAGAATTGGATTACTGCTATTGCCAACGAGTGGCAAATTCATTATTGATGAAACGTAGTCATGGTTCATGGTGGTTGGGTTAGAACGGCTACAAAAAGGGAATGACAACCTGTCTATCATCAGGTGGCCACAATTTGAGTCATCTATCTTGATTAGCGACCACTTAGCAAGAATTGACTTGTAATCAATCAAACATCAATCTCCTGTTGTTAACCACGATCAAAACGATGCTAACCTTGCCAATCAGAAGTTTTGAAGGGACAACTTGGCTGGTGAAGGGACAACTTGGCTGGTGTATAGTAAACTATTCATGGGCACCCGCAATCACCTAGGGCTCCATTGAACTTGCGTGATCTGCGAAGTGCAAAGCACAGTCAAAACTCGCTGCCGTCAAATCAAGCTGACAGAATGTGCTTGGCTACAGTAATGCAATGGTAAACTTTAAACACTGTGTGATGCTGAATGATCACTGTAGTGGCTACTGTAATTGTTGATTAGTTGGAATCACAAGGTGCCGGGGATTGTCACCCATAGTTTGCCAAGAGACGGATGAGAATCATCCAAGAATCACCAACAAAACTGCCATTTGGTTGGAACACTCCTCTTAGCTCCTGGTAAAGCTTCTTTCTTTGGGAGGACCTGTAGCCGGTTGAAACAAATAGTCTCAACCGGTCATTGGATGCCCTTGAAACCTCAGCCATGTTCAGAAATCATTCCACAACGACATGGCCAAAGATTTGAGCCCGTCCAAGAATTGCCACACCCTAACCGCCCCAACTCAGATTTTGATAAACCACCCTAAGATTGACCATATATAGCTGCTGAATACTTCCCTACGAAGAAATTACGATTCTTACTTGCTGTCGGACTCTGGAGCCCACCGTTCTTTCTTGACAAGTGGTTTAGTACAATGGGTGTCTTCAAAAACCTTACTGTAAATTTATTTCTGAGCATTCCCGAAGAGTGGTCTGGACGTGACTTGTCCAAATATTTCCTGTCAATGATTGGCCAGTACCCCCTAGCGATTGTTGAGGCTTTCTACACAGGAAAGATGCATATGCATTGCATTTTGAAGGCACCGTCTTCCCATGTCTTCCAACCAGCCCACGTGTGATCATCATCGCAAGTATCCAGTCACATGGCTGCTGTCCAGCTCCTCTGAGTACCCAGGCTCTGGAATGGTCTCGAAGTGAACGAGTAAGCCCAAATCTTTGGTGCGCTGGTCGCTGCCTGAACATTGCTGTGATCGTAGTGACATTTTCCTATAAAACATTGTTCTGCTTTGCTTCATCCCGTGCCATCACTGCAAAGGTTAGTAGTGGCATGTACCCCTAAGGAGGGCCCCTAAGGTGCTTCTCCTAATGAAATGACCCTTCTTGGAATGTTTTGGGCTCCACAATGAATGGTCCACTCTGTCACAATGAATGGTCCACTCTGTCGCAGAACCTAAGAAGTTCATGGTGGGGTTTCATGCTAGACCGACACATCTCAAGCTGCTTGAGTCTGCCTGAGGAAAGATATTCAACTGATCTAGCAATGGCTACTCAACAAGCAGATATGGTCCATGGTCGGCTTCTGGTCATACAAAGGAAGAAAAACACATATATGCAATACCTAGCAATGCTGACGTCAGTGCTACGGCAACCAACTAAGATTTATTTGCCCTGCGGACAAGTTTTGGTACCCTTCACGAAATCAAGGTGTGGGTGACTATAGAATGATAGTTTTCTGCAGGGGAACCACCGCCAAATTTGGGGTGCATCATGGCTATGCAACATAGAATCACCGTTTGGAATATACCGGCTTGCAATCGTTGTGGCCCCAGACATGTTCCGCGATACCAACATTGACTTCCGACTCCCATAGATAGATGCAGTGGACAGTTCCATAGATGCATAGACAGGTAACAAAGAACTTTATTGCTTAGTTCCTTACGTAGATAGATAGCCACACCCCTCATGCAGCGCATAAAACACACCCCGAGTGAGAGGCACTGGGTAGAATCAACTAGTTGCAATGTCCATTCCCATGAACTCAACCGATACATGGTGCCAAAAGCACACGTATACCAACTGATCAGGATCCACTTCGC
Organism: Symbiodinium kawagutii; assembly: GCA_009767595.1. Classification (NCBI taxonomy): domain Eukaryota; class Dinophyceae; order Suessiales; family Symbiodiniaceae; genus Symbiodinium; species Symbiodinium kawagutii. Next base: position 601,317 of record VSDK01018139.1, read on the forward strand.
TAAGATGGCAACCGGTGGACGTGTCGTCCGGTACCACGTGCCGAAGCCACACATACCATGGTTTGTGGTGCCAAAATCCTGGAAAAAACATCAAACATCTAAACACACCCAGAAGCCGTGTTAGAAACTATGTTTCTTACCATTTGGTGGTTTCTTAAAATAGGGAACCTCCCAAAATGGTTAGTTGATCATTATAAGATATCATACATAGTTGATATTAGTTACTATATGTTAATATAGGAAACCATATGATTGGTTTACTACTATGAATGACTAAAATGATGTAGGGTTTCCCTGTTTCGTTCCGAGCCCCCCACATTTATCGCCCAGGAGCCGATGGTCATGGTGGCAAAGCCCGAAATGACGTAGAGCACCGCGATGAGCAGCACGAACGACAAACAAAGGGTGCGAAAACCAGCCACCAAACCTGGATGGTGAAGCCACGCATGAGAATGATTAAATCCTGGTAATTAATTGCACTGGTTAAGATTGATTGGAAATGAGTAGTTGTATTACGGTTAGTATTGACCAGGAATGGCTAGGATTAAGGTTGATAATGTTTAGTAATGGTGAATATCAAGGTTCATAATGCTTAGTAGTGTTTAGTATTAAGGTACGAAGGTTCATAATGGTTGATAAGGAATAGCAATTTTGAATATTGGTGGAAAGCATTCTCAACTGAGGGTAGACAGTTTCTTGGATGAAGCAATTCTCCCAGCAGTTGCTGAAAGAGTTGATGGCCCAATCAAAGAGATACAAATACAACAATTCGTCTGTCCATAAATGCCACGTGCTAAATAATTCACAGTCTACGTGAGGGGCATGAGCAAGAGTCCCACTATCTTCATGATAGAAACTAACCAATCCCATAATATCCATGTTAGACCCATCCCCCCAACCAACAACACTACTAGCTGCAAGGCCGAGGCACCTTTCACCATCAGCCTCAACTCTTTCATACACCTGTCGGTGTTAAGTACCATGGAGGTAAAGCGACAAAAATTAACGGCTTGGAATTTGGAAAGATTGTTGATGGTGTTTGATCGTACGGCTCAATGCTTAATGAAAAGGGTCAGTGATACTGCTTGATGATAGCGATTGATGATGAGGCTTGATGATGCTGGTTAAAGGCGAGGGTTGATGATTAATGTTTGATGATAGTGAGAATGGGTAATGATGCTCAATGATATCTAACGATCATGCTCAATGATTGACCCTGGATAACCAGGCAATACTGATGATCCAAGATACTGGCATTGACAGGGACTTGTCTGATTGAACATTGACAGCTACGCATCGGTTGGTGATTGCATTGACACCCATATTGGGCAACTGGAATGCCACAGGCTGAAGGATACCGCAAGTTGTTGTTCGACTTCAAAGAACCTGGAGGATGTCAGGATCTCCCAAAATGGCACCAGGGTGGGCGAATCAGGGCCAGCAATGACCTGGCTCAGCCGCAAACCTGGATGTCGCTACCATCCAAGTTAAGCCAGTCCCAAAATAGTAGCAAATTAATTACAAGATTTGGATGTCCTTCTGGCTGCGCAACATTTTCTGGAAAGTCGAGCCTGGGCTCCAATCTTACGCTATAGCCGGATCATCCGCCATCCTATAGCCATTGCAATCCACCAGCCCCTTTCACCTTGCCTGAGCCGGAACACCTTCACCACGCGCACCAAGCGAATCAAACGACAGAAGCGTAGCAACGACACACCAAACATGTCTGACTCCTGCTGCACGCTTGGGAGAAGGCTGGACATGATGGGATTTAGAGGTTGCCGATACTTGCCGATCCTGTGATTGTGCGCACACGCAGATTGGTATCTGCAGGAACACATACGTGTATATAGATAAATCTATATATATATATGTATATATACACATACATATTTCATTTATCATTTCTGAACAAGCAGCTTTCAACAGCTCTTTGGATGGCTGCTGTGGGCTCGTAATCTTGCGCTGGCCCCCATTCGCTTAAGCCATGGTCTCTCTTCTTGGAGTTCAATTTGGCATATCGAAGGAGGGCTTACGAATGCTGGACATGCGTCTGGGCAGCGCAACACCTTTCAGATGGGACGAAGATGCGGCCTGGTGAGTCATGGATATCTATCGTTGGCATTCCCCAGTTGAGCTGATGATGATGATGATGATGATGATGATGATGATGATGATGATGATGTTGATGATGATCATGATCATGATCATGATCATGATCATGATAATGATGTTGGCTCCCAAACAAATATGGGCTTCGTCACCTATTGACAACCATCGTGTTTTTTGGGGGTTGATCCAATGATTCCTTTCTCCCACCGCCTAGATCTTCACGTGTTTGTGTTTCTTAGGGCTGGTTTGAGCAAGGAAAATCTCATGTTTCTGTACGTCACTCCCCCAGGCCGCCGGCCCAGCACGGCCCCGCACGGCCCCGCAGGGCCCAGCATGGCCCAGCCTCACTGAGGAAAGAGATCAACAAATCAGCCAAGCCCGTGAGTGACAGAAAGAAGTCAAACCTCGGCGTCTCCAAAGCCGTGGTGATTTCTGGTGCTCACTGCTGAGAACCAACCATGTCCTACAACGACAATGACCACCTCTTGGAGTTCTAATGGTTGGTCAACATATTAAACCAACGAGAAACTAACCCATGCCACTTGACATGATGCATTTTAAGGGCACGATCTATACTGTGTGGGAAAGGGAATGTATGCTTGCAGCACTACACTGTTGCCAAGACAATGGAACCAGGAAACCGATTGAAAACAGCTAGGCCGTGAAACTGCATAGAGTTTTTATCTATTTTGGCAATGCCCAGAATTGTTTCGTACCCAAAAAAAGGTGCTGTCGCTGGATCCTGGCGAAGTTAACGTTGGATTTACTGCAATCAAAATTTGGCTGGATAGCTATGAGCCAACCAGGGCTTGTAATAACCAAGCGGTTAGTTAAGTGAACAAAGCCCTTGGTTGGTTGATCAGCCGCGACCGATCCACCCCGTAGCACAACCATCGAGAATCCACAACCAATCACCCAACTGTTAGCTTTTTGACACTGCTGATGTGGTAATTCGGATGGGCTGTAGTTGACATTCTCGGCAGCGGCGCCGCCAGACTCCACACAGGACATTTTTAAGAGCAACTGACTGTCTCCAAGCAACGGATGCTTCATCCAATGTTCAGTATAGTAACCAGTAAATGATTGTTTGTTCAATAATTGACGTGACTGGGACTGTTCCATGAACCTTTGGGAACCTACATCCATCGCTGGAAGGAACCCATTACTGTACACACCATTCACCAGGATCACCCGTCGTCAACCAACATCAACTGGTTGGTGGTGAAAAGCCATCCCACACATATAAGTCGATCAATTAAGCTTCCCAAGTGTTGAGGAAAGTAAACCAAAAGCTTAAAACCACAAGCAAGCTAGCTCATAAAGCAACCGTGAAGCATTCTGAACCAGCATAAGCCCCACATCAACCATCAACTCTAACTGTTGATGTATATTATGTATAATTATCATTAATCACTGTTATAATCAATGATTACCTCAAAAACAAGAAACCATCAACCAATACGTATGACCACAGCTTATAACCATCGGTATCCAGCAAACACTGTGTTCTGTATAGTATTGCTAACTTTACTATGTGTATTACCAACCATATAGGTATCCACCATATTATTCAGTAGTAACTCTATTATTAACTATGATTACTACTACCTATGGGTTTTAAAGCCTTACTATTAGTATTAAACTGTAAAAAACCGATAATAGTCACCACTATTCCTCATATCATAAATAGACGGTCACAATTATCATTATCAATTGATCTATGGTTACTACTAGTAGTAATAACTGTTATATGCCTACTACAGTATTGATCTATGCTTACTAATGGTACTACTTCTGTGAACCATCATTGATCTATTATGCTCAACCACTACTAGTAACCACTATTACTATTACCTATCTTACTGATACCTACAACCATTCGTCAGCAGTTATTAGTTGTTAGTGTTAACTGATCCCACTTCTATTCACCATCATTCATCTATTATGCTTAACCCATAACTAATGGTGCTTCAACCATAACAAGTGGCCCTTCACCAGGTGCTTCTATCATCGTCACTCCGCTCCAAGGCTCCAGTTGAACAGCCGATCGTTGCCGCAGAAGAACAGACGCACGCCTAGAGCCGGCCGCGTTACCGTCACCGTGTCGCCAACACGTGTGGCCACCGGAGCGAGCCGTCATGGGATGAACGGGGGCCCCTTAGAATTGATGGTAGTAATGATAAATGGTAGATAATCAGCTTGGATAAATGGCCAGTCACAAAATAAGCATGAATTATGAATTACATGATTTATAATGAATAGTAATTGATCTATGGCTTACTAAGGAAGTGGATAAATGACAACTCAAAAAAATCTCAATTTTGAGAATGGTGAATGATCAGCTTGGAATACGCAGAGAAATTGACATCCAGATCCACAAATTGTTACTATGGTTGTTCAATTCTTATGGTTCTTGAATATAGATAGCAGGATTATCCACCAACTATTTTCATCCACTCACTAGGGTTGATATATAATTGAATTCAGCGGCCTGATAATTGAATAGTATGGTGCCAGTGCTTAGCTCAATGACCATTGCTGATTATATAACCATGATGAATGGCTGATAAGTAACCCTTGCAATCTAATAGATTGGCTTGTTGACTATATTCTAAAGGCCACTAAATTAATGTTCACAATCTGTGTGTTTAAACCATATGATCAATGTTTGCTATCTGAGTAAACAAATACAGTAATACATGATTATTCATTGGTCTCTGCGTGGTCATTCAAGAATTGGTCATACCTCAGGTCGACAAACAATCTACTTAGTGTTTGACCAATCTGTGATAACTTAACTCGTTTGGTTCTGATCACGAGAGCTAGAGCTTGATGCTGCGGAACACACACATGTATCTATCTAGTATGTTTGGGTGATGATGATGATGATGATGATGATGATGATGATGATGGTGATGGTGATGGCGATGGCAATGACGGTGATGATGATCATCATCTAACCATTGCCTTGTGATTTGAGATAGTACCATTGCCCTGTGGTTTGCGATAGTACCCTTGTGGTTTCATTTCTGGTACCCATGAAGACTTCAGCAAAGCCATTGCTTTTTTCGATGCTCTTGCACTGAAAAATCGCAACAGCGAGCTACGGCTGCGGGTCCAGAACTGGGTACCAAATCCAGAACTAAAACGATAGTCGTTAATGAGGAAACCAATGGAAATCAACGATTTGAGGTACCACTACGTTTGGACAAACTACACATGTAATGTATGCGAGACATATAGAAAAATGTGCATACATAGAATACGTACAAACGTACATATATGATTGTATCAGTTGTAGTCATACATAGTATATCTTCAACACATGCTTTTAGTCGCATGAATATATTGTGGACCTTGATAATTCTGCACTTAAATCTTAGATTCACCGTGTCCGAAGTATCTAGTATTTGAGCAGCAGTCATCCGAGAGACATACAAGATGCAGCTACCCATTAGACATTCGGAACATTCCACCCGGAAAAAGAACATCTATGTTGGTCACTCCTCATGACCAACCCAGCGCCATACCTAGCAGTTGCGTGTTCTTGCCTTTCATTTCCATGTCGTGTGTAACTACACCTTCAAGGTTTTTGCATAGGCCCAAGCACCGTTGTACCTCTTGGCACTTGGCTTATCACCCAACAGCAGTCAGTACAATCACAAAGAGGTATACAACCAAGACACAGGCTTCTTGGTCAAGTGCCCTCCATTGTTGTACCTTTGGTCATAGCCCCAACATAGGCACCAGGCACTACGGATCAAGTGATCGAGGCACCGAGGAGACGAATGCGGAGGATGTTTTCAAGCACCAGCAAAACGACAAAGACCAATTCGAACCAGGGCCATCCTAAGCTGACTTGCTTTGGTGTGACATCAGCATTGCAGCATACTGCAGGACGATGTCACAGCTCATCAACCACTCTCATTTACTCGGGGGGGGTTGCGAGATGTTGGAATTGAACAGTGCAATTGCTTGGAACCACAATGCCACAAAACACATTTCTAGCTAAGGAGACCTTGTACAAGCCTATGTGCCGTCACAGCTGTGTACAATAAAGGCAACAAAAAAATAGACACTTCAAAGGGAACAAACTGCAACCCGACTGTAGCACTGCAGCTTCTCCAGTACGTCCCAGGTTGACGTGATTTGAACACGGTTCGCAGGTTACTTGACTTGATTGTTTTAATGTATGTGTCCACCATCTGCCTGCACATGCTTTGCAAATCCTTGGTGTATTCAAGCAAATACTTATCCTGCGTTGAACGACGACCAGCAAATTTCAGATTTGAACCTCTTCGGAAGAAAAACACATATCGCACAAACATAACAGTGAGAGTGGCGCTTGCATTTCTCGAGCCAAGTGCTCAACCAATTTGCTGATGTTCTGAATTTGTACGCTTCATACATACAATGATATGACGATATATTGACTAATCATTCTCTGTATATATCATCATCAGCATGCATTCTGTGTATACCACTGTCAGTAAACAAGGCAACGACGGACCTACAAGGTGTTGGACTCTGCTCTCCCAATAGCCAGCGATCTTTGGGAATCGTCTGTTTCAAGCAGCCACTGAGAGCATGTTGATATGACTGGCTGATATATGGCAGTGGGTCAAAACCCTGTACCCCTGGTTCCCCTACTATTAACCATTGTTTTCCCTATTATTGTTGGTTATTAACCCCCATTAGTTGGCTGGTTCATATTGACCCAGCTCGCCATATTTGTATTCCCAGAGTCGCGTGCACAGTTCGCCTCAAGGACCACAGAGGTTGAGGACCCCAAAACACTTCGAAATCGGACCAACAGGGGCTCTCCGCAATGGACTGTGAACACCATTGGCAGTGGGTCAGTTCACCCCGTACCCCTGGTTCCCCATCGTTAACCATTAGTTTCCCTATAGTTTGTTGGTTAATAACCACCATTATTGGTTAGTTAATATTGACCCATAGCCCATTGAGACTGGGCAGCAAGAAGAACATTGACCCACTGGCAAACCAAGCGGCCGTCCCAATCTGAAAATTGAGGATGGGTTTGAAAGCCGATCATGACGCCGTTGAGAATAATCAGCGCAGCCACCTGCTTTCAGCACTTGAAGACTGGGGCTATAGTGGTATAAGTAGCATAATGTAATTAGTTGTATGTATATTCAAGAGTACCAGTAGTACCGCACAAGGCGGTGGCGGAAGTTTCCAAGATAGACGCACTATAGGAGTGTGCAGTTGTGGTTGCGACAATGTGAGCATCGATCTGGCCACTTGACTGGCAGCCTATCTGTCTAGCTATCTTTCTATCAGTGGATCAGTTTTCTTTCTGTCTGTCTGACTATCTATCTATCTATCTGATGATCTATTCGTTTATCTATCTGCCTATGTACTTGTCTTTCTATCTACCTCACTATCTATCTCGTCATCTTTCTGTCTATGTATCTATCTATCGACCTGTCCATCTATCTATTTATCTATCTGCCTATCTATCTATTTGTCTATCTATCTACCGAATTATTTGTCTGATCATCTATGTGTCCATCTGTCTATCTTTCTGTCTATCTACCTGACTATCTATCTACTTTTCTATCTACTTTCTGTCTATCTACGTTTCGTCTACCTATCTGTCTATCTATCTAGCCACCCATCGATCTGAATCTGGCCATCCAATTATCTATCTATCTATCTAGCTATCTATCTATCTATCTATCGATGCATCTATGTATCTGACTATCCATCTAGCCACCCATCGATCTGACTATCGACTTGTCGATCTATCTGGCTACCTCTTTGTCTAGCCATCTTTCGTCTATCTATTCATTTACCTTCCAAATGTGCTTCGATCATGAAGTGTTTTGCATCTAGGTGTTTGGCCACTTTTGATAATTGGACCTTGCAAAGGTGTTCCGATCATCAAGTGTTTTGCTACTTTTGACCTGCAAATGTGCTTGGCGCGCAAGCGTTGTGCACATTGTGGCCACATAAATCACGAAAAGTGACGCGAAACGCAAGTGTTTTCCTACTTTTGTCTCCTGTGTTCAAAAAGTGTCAAAACGTGCTGTGTTTTGACACATTTGCTTCAAAATGTGCTTCTCGCCCTGGCCGCGTGCACTTTTTCGGACATGCAACTTTCAAAACTTGTTAAAAACCACGAGTTTTTGCGACTTCGGACGTGAGAATGTGCTTCGCGCGCAGGCGGCGTGCCAATTTTCATGATCATATGACATCTCCGAAAAGTGGCCCGAAACGCTAGTAAAATTGCAGTTTTTATTTTGGTACAAGATTTTATCTTAAAAATTTGCTTCGCGCGCAGGCAGCGTGCCAGTTTTGAGAATCATGAGTCATCAAAAGTGCTCCGAACATGTAGTGTTTTTACGATTTTGACTTCCAAATGTGCTCGGCGCCTAGGTTTTTGAACGATTTTGAACGTGGAATCCTCTCCCAAACGTGCTCCGAACGTGACATGTTTTTACGATTTTGACTTCCAAATGTGCTTCGCGCCTAGGTTTTTTAACGATTTTGCAAGCTGCATCTCCCAAACGTGCTCCGAACGTGACATGTTTTTACGATTTTGACTTCCAAATGTGCTTCGCGCCTAGGTTTTTTAACGATTTTGCAAGCTGCATCTCCCAAACGTGCTCCGAACGTGACATGTTTTTACGATTTTGACTTCCAAATGTGCTTCGCGCCTAGGTTTTTTAACGATTTTTGCACACACCTTCCGCCACAGTGGTCCGCACCCGCCGCTTTAGCGAGGTACCCTTCTGGCCCCTCATGATGCACAAAACCTTGCAAAACACAGCATTTCGCGACTTTATAAACATTTTGGCGCGCTCGCATTCTCATCTTTCTCACATCTGATCTTTCACACATCTCTTCTTTCGCACATCTGCTCAGGCGATCTGCCCTAGCTGAGTTGTCCATATTGTCGGAAGTTAGACTTCTAAACTTCCTTCGATAAGGCTAGTATCAGTTGGTCTGTGATTGTGCGCCCAAACTTGAATGCGCTAAACAGGTATGGTACGGAGGAGTGCAAAAAGCAATTCAATGTAAGCGCTTGAGGATGATCTGTATGTATGTAATGTAATGTAATGTAATGTAGTGAAATGTAATGTACTGTAATGCAATGTATGTATGTATGTATGTTTGTATGTACACATGTAACCAGAAATCCGGATTCAAACTCAATGGAATAATTTCCATTTTCGAGAAAACCATGTGAGCATTGTGCCACCTCCAAGGTCGCAGTAATACGCCCAATGACTACTTTCTCAAGCGAGGCTGGAAATGCAATGACACATCTATGGAATTCTATGAGTAAGAAAACCATCACTCACTCACTTTTATGTGTATATTTTTTTAATATATATATATATATATATATATTATAGACACAAAATTTTCAAAATATCTCTAAAATATACAGTATAACTATATTTCATAATTTATGTGTATATATATATATATCTGTGTGTGTGTGTGCGCGCCAAGTTGAAAATGGGGGTTCGCCACAAATGGCAGGCTCATGAACCCATGCAAAATTTGCCAATTGGTTCTTCCATTTCAAGTGATGGTTGGTCAACGGGCCTCCCTTCCTATGTGTTAAGGATTCCTCTAAAGAAGCAAGCAGTCTGTGCAGGGCATCTGGCATACACGCAGGCTGCATTTCTCAGGGACTTCCGGGAAGCTTGCTCAAACTTGCAGGAACAATGTATGTTTCCCAGGTATGCTTCGGGGGTATGCCTTGTGCAGGCCGGACCTTTCCCCAATATTATTTGGTGGTCACATCAGAATTTGCTGGTCCATATGTGTATGACTGTTTAAATATACATAAGGAAACAATATACATTTGGTGCATGTGTAAATGTAGAGTATTGATGAATGTACATAGGTAGAAGTATCATATGTGCAAATTCATGGAGTTGACCATGGGTGAAAACAAATCCTCCCATCAAAATAGAACCTGTACCGCTTCGTCGCAACCGAGAAGCAAAGGGCTCCAGAAACAGCAACACACCCATGCGCTCCGGCGGTGCAGCCAAGTCGTTGATTCGCACCTGGTGCAGAAAGGGGAATATGATTTCAACAAGGTTTCCACAAAGGGGCACCACGGGTAACCAAGAAAATTCCACTTCAGTGGCTGAATGACTCATCAATGTATATCTGTATATCAATGTCATGAGATTTGAACACAGGGGTCTCCGTACAAAGTTTGCACAACTTAGGCCAACAGAATCCAAAAGGTGTTCTGTTTCCCAAATGCGAAACGGCTGCAAAACAAACAACAATAGCACCATTCAAAATTGTTCTACCTGCTTGTTATAGCAGCATGGACCCACTACTTTGTAGACCCAGCACTTACAGTAGTACCGGTTGACGAAGCGGCCAGAACGAGTTACTTTAATTTGACATTGCTCGAATGGGTTAATCATTTATGACTATATCAACTGCCATTACTTGCTTCAAACATTTATATAACAAATTGTCTACTGACCATCCGTGATGTGTTTTTTCCATTGGGGTGAGCTCGATCCAGTATGTGTACGATCTGTACAAATCAGAGCGAGGCCAATTCTACGATTACAGGTGATCCAGTCGAAAATCTGACGCGATGCTATCCTGTCAGGAATTGGAGTGAAAGCGTCAAATGATATACCAAACATCAACAAAACAAAAGGATACAAAAGGTACATATCAAAACACCACCACCACCACAACAACCACCACCACAACCACCACCACCACCACCACCAACAACAACGACCAAACATCAACGACCACTCCATTTTCCCGTGGCCGGTTTCAACTCGCCGTGGCCGCGGCACAAAGGTGAGCTCAGCCACCAGGCGGTTGGTGTCGCCGGCCAACAGGATCTCCCTCATGGCCTGAACGCTACGCTGGGCAGTGCTTCTTGTGGAGACCAAAACTCACCCAAGGAGTGGATGGGCGAGCTGGGTCAAGCAGTTAACCAACCAATTTCATGGGGGATAATCACCAGTAATAATAGGGAAAACAACAGGTTAATGATGGGGAACCAGGACTGACCCACAGCCATACTGTATCATCTCCGGTGGATTCTTCTCGTCAGTACATCAATGCCATCTACAATTAAGCATCACTTCTCGCTGACCATTGATTGTTGGTTGTTGCATGTTGTTGTCAACTGATATGAACCACGATTAGCATTCATTACTCAACAACATTCAACAACCAGCATCAATCATTACTCAAGCTCTCCTGTGACTGTAGCTTAGTGAGTGCATGTCGACACATGCCCAACTTTGCTGCCTCAAACTGGGTCAGCAAACGAGAGCTGAACATCTTCCGGTGCAACTCGTAGTCTGGGATCATAAAGAGATCCATCCTTCAGTGCGACTGCGGGGGCAACTTAGCACTTCTTATGCCGGAAAAATAACGGAACTGTCACGAGTTCCTGAGACGGCAAGCACTTGGCTGACCATCTGAACAATTGCCAATATGCAAACAACGGTGAAAACACAGCAGGTCTTTTTCGCTCCAAGCACAAGCTTTGGGCTTGAATGAATTCTTAGATTTGGCATCACCCAGCAATGAGGATGAAAGAACATGAGTTGTTGCATTTGCTGCGCTGGACGTTGCTTTGCTGACTAACCATGGCTTGGAACCCCCGGTCGGGGAAAGAACACTCTTAGCAGTGTTACTACTGAATGAGCAATAACGATTCCTGGATGTTCATGGTTCACCTGTTCACAAACTCATGGTTCCTTACACGATGCGCGTGGTCGCCTGATCAAGCACTATCATCCAATGTGAGAATCCAACATCGAAGGGATGCACACATTTCCACACGGCCGTTGATTATCCAGGTTTCCATGATGATTGTCTACATTCAAAGAATGCCCGTGAAGAATAGTTGGAGTTGTCAATGGATTACATCAACCACTAGAAGACACCACTTGACAACCAGAATCTATAGGACGTGTCTCCAGCCGTGGCATTCCAGAGCACCCCCAACCATGGTTTCATCCTCTGAGTGTCGGTCATCACTTTCGATCACTTTCATGGAGATTGGCATCTTCCCTACTTAGGCACAAGCTGCACCCAACCACCCGTGCAATCCAGCATCAGGGCAGGCAGTGGCACCACATTGTAGTTCCGCTGAGGATTTCCCTCGTAGGAAAGTCGATGCTCAAAATTCACCGGCGAAACCGACTCGGTGTGACGAGCAGTTGGCTTCCGAAGCACCGGAAATGCGACGCATGAGGTGCGAAGTGATTTGGTCAGCTTGATGGTGCCTGTAGGGGGTGACAACTACATGACAGTCACAGCCAATGGCAAAGAACCAACAATGATTCAGGACGATAAGGACCTCTAGAACAGCAGGGGGAAAAACACCAACAAATCCAGCTGGCTGATTATAAGGGATAATAACCTTAAGCACTAACCCAGAACGTACAAAACATGTTTCTTTTTATCTTTTGTTTGGGGAAATCTATTCCCTGAATTTTGCCTTAACACACGCTGAGAAAGTGCCAAAGGCATAGGGTCAAATGAACTAGTCATGTCAGCTATATAGTTGGAGTTTCTATAATGAATTCATATGATTTCAGGTTGCTGGGTTCTTGGCTTGGCCCAGTTGCCATTCAGAGGGCGGTACCCATGATATGACCATGGTGGGCACCAGCTGTGTCTTGCACCCAGGTGCACCACCGCAGTGTCTTTGTTGGCCGCAGACTGTACCGATCCACTGCGGCACCCCTGCCGTTGATCGCTTACAAGTCCCTTTACTCAAGGTTACACACACACACACAACTCCTATGAAAGCAATCCATCGGGTGGAAATCATCTCTTGATTTAAAGCTACCAGGTATTTGATCAAGGTGATGATACCTTTAAAGACACATCATGAAAGTATCAACCCACCATTGTTGGTCATTGTGTTAAATCAAGTAGCCCCATTTCTGTTGATGTATACCCCTACATTGACAATCTATTGGATACTATATGCTACTATACATCGGTCAACACACATCAAAAATATTCGTTCATTGTGTAGTATATTCCTGCATTGACAGTGTAATATTGATCAATTTTGCCTACCAGCAAGGTTGCCAATACCCAATCCACCGCCGTTCTGCGCCGTGAAACCACACTGTGTGCATTTGCCACATTGGCAGAGCCCGAGAAATTGCGCTCTGGCCATGCCCAAACTGGCGGTCCAAACCTACGGACGAGGATCAAGAGTCCAAAGAAGCAAATCCCAATGATCAATGTCAACAAACCAACATGATTGGTAAATCAGCTGGTTATGGTTGGCAAAGGGTGATCGCAATCAAGCATAAATGATTAGCCGCCAACGATTACTAATGCTTATTGATAGTAACGGAATGATAGCAACTAATATGGGATGTGCTACAATATAGCGAGCTGGGTCAACATGAACCAACCAACACATGGCTAGGCCAAGATCCCAACGGTTGGACTAGTGACTGGCCATTTGCGGGATGTTCAACAGGGGTCTAGGGTATTGATCGACGGCTATATACTGTTAAACCCGGCATGCCCCAACAGGATTCATTGTAATCGTGATTCATGAACGTGTAGCTTAGAAACATGCTAAAAAACAATGACTCGTTGATTCATCTCGGGGCTATCGGAACGAGACATGATGACGGTAAATGGTATATGAAGGTTATCATTTTGATGATGAGCACGATCATTGTGATGACTCTATTGATGTTTATGTTGCTGCTGATGATGTCGGATGATGTTGATGATGATGACGACGATGATCATAATCACGCTCATCCAACCAGGTGCTCAATTGGTACTAGCTCATTTTGTTTAACCCGGTATTCTAGAATCATGATTCTGATGACTCTATAATGATACTCCTTTGCTAGATTCTGCTAGATTGTGAGCCAATGATATCCAATGATACCACATCACATCAGCTGCAACTAAATAGAACTATGATACCACATCACCATACATCTCCATGCATTTCCATACATCGCCATACATCACCATACATCACCGTACATCACCGTACATCACCGTACATCACCGTACATCACCATACCTCACCACACATCACCATACATCACCAGAAACTGAACTGACTCCTCCCCAGCACACCGCATCAGTGACCCGTTGGTCTCATCTTCACCGAACTCGAAGTTGAAAACGGCCATGGGTGAGTTGCTGCGACGAAAGTCCGCCCCAGTGGGTTTCACCTGCAAAGCTTTGGTGCTGCGACCGACGAAACATTTCAAGTGCCAAACAAAAACAAAAGCATGTGAAAAATTATCCATTTGACTTGATTATCATTTGGACACTTTGTTTATTTCTTCTTGGAGAATTGAAGCAGCTCATCAACCAGATTCAACCATTAAGGGCCCTCTGCAACATTAATTTGTCACCTTTGCTTTGTCAATTGTCAATGTTGGTGACCTTCGGTAGTAGCCGTGGGTAGCCTCAACTTATCAGTGCTCATCTGTCAACAATTTGAATTATTTTTAAGGTGCCATCACTGGTAAGCCTGGCTTTCAGATCCCCAAAAAGAATACAGAAATGTCGAGAAACTTGGAATGTTAAGCATAGGCCACTTGTTCAAGAATTGTCTGCACTCAACACCATTGGTGTTGGTTATGGTTCTGGCTATTTGGTGATTGGCTAAGAATATTTGCCTTCTCCGCGCAAATTTCCGCCTCGAAGTGAAGGTCAATGTAGTCGGCGATGGAATTCACAAGATCATTCCTGGGCACCGTCCACATGGAGAAACCAAAGAGTCCAAGAACTTATAAACAACTGGAAGAAAGGGAAACACAACTAAAACCCGTGACTGTGGAATCCCTCTTCTCTAGTCTCTCCTGATGTGTCTGTTGAGCGTGTATACTTTGAAGAGACAATACTTGTAAACAACACATATGTCTGTTCTGATTTTTAAAAAAAGTTTGCAGACTACTCTGTCGGCGAAATCACATATTGTTTGGTGAAAATGATCTTTGATCTGCACATCATAATGCCCCTCTAGATATAGTCCGCCAAAAAGCGCGAGAATTAAAACCGCCTTGAATCAAATCACTCTATCAAACAAATAATTTATCAATGTATATGCATCAACCAGAACAAGTGCGCGAGTTTGTTTGGACGAACAAAGTGCTCATGTTGCGTCAACTTGACTGCTCTGGCACTGTGACCTTTGGCACATAGGTCACGTTCTGTTTTCAAACACCGGTTCATGAATGGTCAGTCTCACGTGGATTCCGGTGCACCAACCAACTTTTGATGAGAGTGCGTGGACGCACACCAAAACCAACCGTGACCATGTTTACCCCGATGGCCCAAACCTATCTTAAGAAGGTAACCGTGATCGATATTCTCTAGCAAGCGTTAGCTAGCATCATTGAACCTCGTGAATCATGTCATATTACATCATATGACTAGATTTATTTCATATTACTACATTTTTATATACAGTATATGTTTATCCAAAAAAAATGCCAGTTAGTCTCAAATTCACCGCATGTGTCTGGCACCGTCCGCACCGTCCAAAGCACATGTTCTCCACGGTGTAGCTGGTCAAACCCAAGGCTTCCATGGCGCTATGCAGCGCTCGGCCAGAGACCAGCCTGGAGGAATGGACAAATTGCGCCGAACGAGTGGGTCAGCAAAGGGCTACTTAGCATATATGATATACAAATAATTATGAATATATGATAACATAGGTATGTATATATATATAAAGTGTATACATATATATATATATATACATATTTCAAGACGAATACACACATGTATATGTGTATATATATATATATATGTTCTATATGGGGGTTTCTGAAAATGTGGAACCCCAAAAATGGTGGAATTATTGCTAAACATGATGAAAGGTGGATGATTTTGCGGGTCCCTATTTTGAGAAACCACCATGTATGTGTGTGTATTCTGGGGCAAAATCAATGGCTATACTATTCTAAGTGTTCATTTGTACCAATCAATGCTAGCTACTATATAGCTGATTATATTGTTTGGTGGTTATATAATTAGTGGTATGGCTCATCTATGGTCAATTCACAGCTAGTGGTTACTGTAGTCAATGGTTGCTGGTCACCCATTCCAAAATTATGCGAAAGTCAAATAGACGTTCATCCCCAGGTATGGTTGAAAATAACAGATGATGTTTGAGACCACCAACAAGCTCATGTATGATTAGCAGTTAGAAGTGAACAGTATAGCATGCCTGAAAGTGGACAATAAGTTTCAGTGATGCTTACTGTAATCATGGATGATGGTGGTGACCAGTGTCACTATAGTGGTTAATTGGTGCTTGTCAAATGATCATTTCCTGTGTTCGCAAGCGGTTCTAATCGTGGATGATCATGTTCTCTGAGCTGTTAAGCTCAAAAAAAACGAAGACAGGCAAAAGCACTGACGATACACAAGGCTATAATCAAACCACTTTATATTAGTGTATAGTCCATGGATCTCCGGTGCAAGATGGTCAATAACTACTTCATAAACTAATAAACAACGAGGGATGCGAGCCCCAAGACCAACTCAAGTTTTATACCCAACCCCCCAAGCTGTACAGTAACAACCAGTTTCACCAAAAACCAACAAACAAACCAACAAATAAACCAACAAATACACCAACCAGCATCTGGTTTTTATTACAACCCCCAAAACAACTGCTTGGCTTCGCATGAGCAAATGCTGCACCATAGCTTAGTCCACCCTTGTTCAGCCGGGTGATCCCTCCCCCCACGTTCGTGACCCCCATGCAGCACTGCTCACTGCTGGCGACCCGGTTAACCGGAGCACCACCTGAAATTCATGGGATGTTTTCCTAGCAAGTTATTTATTTTGGCACATGGGAAAAAGAAAACATGTGTCCTAGTGCTTTCTCCGTCCGCATGACATTTTTGCGGTGTTGACTGTGCATCCCAACGCCTCTTTCCCTTTAACATGACACGCATGTAAATCTGGTTCGAAGCATCTTCTTGCTTCGGTCCGCAAAGTCAACATGGGTGTGTCCACAAACAATGTCTTCTTATGGCTGATTGGTTTCCCTAATGATCATTAGGAGATGGTCTGGGGGTTCCACCATGGTATGTGACATACCCAGCTGTTGCACAAGTTCCTCAGTTCGTCAAGGACTCCCTTAATCAGCTGGAGAAACCCAAGACGATGAAGTAACATGGTCGCTGAACTGGCCATGTTGTGGGATGTAAAACACAACCATTGGATGACTCAAAGCTGGATTCCCTATAGATCCCCTATATCCCCTACATTTTTGTGCAGAATATCGGAACCGCGGTATTTGCATGCAAATCCTCTCACAAACGTTGGCTTCAGAAGCAATTGGGAAACAGCCAGCAAACCTCAGAAAAGTCTGGGTGTAACACGGTGCAACCATGAAACAACCAAATTTGAACAAATTGTCAATAGGTTGCTGAGTATTGTTGGCTGCTGCTCGTGGATTTTGTTTATCATTATCTCAGAATCTCCCAGAATTTCTTTTCTGTTTGCCAAAAAACTCAATCGCAGCCACATTCGAAGCGTTGCCTTGCCAATAAGGCTCCAAATCCATCAAAAGTAAACATCTTGAAAATATTGACATTTTGGCAATGGTGTCTCTGAGTGATCTTTTGCACACAAGTTCTTGATCCACATCAATAGACCACTCCATGACTTCGAAGATGTTCGAAGCTACTTGGACGTGCACCCCCGCGGCTCGTAAGTGGTCACCACCCATGGTTTCGTAACAGGCTCAGTTCAGCTACCCTCTGGTAAACTAACATGGAAATTGAAAATCCACCAATTATCATTTTCCATTGCTATGTTAGTTTACCAGGGTGTACCCAGGGTGTACCTTATAGATCCTTACAGGTCAACCATGGTGACCTAACCCCAGCTGCACACCCCCATGGCCTGCTCCACTTCCCCCAGCTGTCGCCTCCCGGAGGTCACTGCCGCGCCCAGGCGAACGCGCAAGCGCTGGCGAATGGCCTGGGCCTCTGTGGAGCTCAACCTGCACCAAGGAAGGCGCGCGCTTTCGCTCGCCAATGCGTCGTTGGTTGATCAGTCAGCACTTAAGGGTAATCACTATTCACTAGGATGATCAACTAGGTAATGATCAGTAAGGATGATCAACTATTAGTCATTAATGACTAAGGGTAATGATGATCTACTATCAGCAGTGATAATCACTAAGGATAATGATGATCAGTAATCACTATGCCAATTTTCACGATTAAAGGCTTATGATGATCTGATATCAGCAGTGATATTCTGCTAAACATTTGACAAGAAGTTAGATGTGATCATCAGTAGTAATCACAAAGGATGAAGGTAAGGAGATATGATGATTAAGTAAGGATCTTCTGTTGATCAGTAAGGTGAGGAGTTCGTAATGTTTAGCAGGTACTGCTGATGATCACATATAACTTATTGTCAAATGGGGTAAGACTGGTTCGTAACTGATAGAACTGATTGTTCCTAGAAAGTTTTGAAACAATACTTAGCAAACTTATCTTATGCAGCTGGTTTAGTCACTAAAACAAATAATTTTGATAAATGTGCATAATAAAATATTGATTTCGTAACGCGTTTCATGAATTGTTGATGATCATCAGTTGAGTAAATTTGTGATCATCATTATCTGATATAGCCTGCTTGGGTTGTACCCAATACATACCCCAAGTACATGACATGCTAACTGCCAGGTATGCTACCAATGTATGAATATACATATATATGCCGGCTATAACTACAACGTGCGCAACCAGATAAACAATTCCACCAAATATGCTAAGTATATAGGGGGTTGACTATCAGTTGTAAGGTGGGACATGGCTTGTAAGCTGAGATTCAACACAGTAGACCAGTAGACCATTATTTAAACATGAAACGCACATTGTCAATGGTACATTGTGGGTTGTCGTTCATTGTGATGGTTCCTTTTTTGATCATCATAGGTGGGCTCACAACCAAAGTGGTTTACAGTCCAAAAGTTTCCGACCGCTTGTTAGGCCAATTTTGCTTATTTACCCGCTTATGAGTAGACTGACAGAAACTACGGAGAACATAACAATAGCATTGATATGCGGTGATGCAACAAAAAATAAACAACAACACCATCAGCAACAACAGCAACAGCGACAAGGACACCAACATCGCCAACATTGCCAACAACAGCAACAGCACAATGACAACATCATCATCGTCATCACCGTGGTCATCATCTGCAGTGCAACAACAAAGCACAACAACAAGAACAACAATGACCACAACAGAACTGCGCTTGCACCAAGCACATCCGCAAGGTCACCACAGCCAGCAACACCAATGCTACTTTGCATTTGCATTAGAAATTGGTCATCTATCCACTGTCAAGCATCATCAAAATCCACCACTGAAGTTGCGTGGATAAGAAGTCATGGCTAGCTTACGAGTGTCTGGGCTTGATCTGGCTGCCATAACTCCCCGACAAACTGGGAAAACAGGATTGGTACATCACAACTTCCAGGGTACATCACAGATGAAACCTAGACAGGTAAGCTGATTATCGGCTGATGTACAGCTGGAATAGCTCTGACATGCGTGGTGAACCATGGCCAATAAACCTGCAGTCAAGGCAACTGGGTAACCAACTGCCATGTGGCTCCGCATCACTTCGACAGTATCAATCTTGCTCAAGTGGTTTGATCAAGGCTGTGAGCTGATTAAAATGAACATTCGCAAATTAGCTATGGACCAAATAATCATTGACCAAGCTATGACCAGAACGGACCATCATGATCTATTTGGCCTCTGGTTTAGTGGGAAATTAGCATGTCTAACCAGTAAATGATCTGCAACCCACCGATTTTCCAGCCAGCCTATGTTAGATTGCTAAAGAGTCACCAGGACTCAACATGGACATGCTATTGAACCAATAGTCCTAACCAGAATTGTAGGTTGGAAAATTATATGAACAAATAATGAAACTTATTCCTCAACATACTGATAGCAATATTAGAAGCTATTGTTCAGCCTGGGATCTTGATCGTATTGGATATTAACCATTATTGAAATCTTATCTGTAATACCACAGTGTCAGCCATTCACGAACAACATAGTGGAGAAAAGCAAACACCTACAATTGAACTACAAATCTCAAAGATTAATTCTTTTCCTTGTGAGAATCATGTCGCGCAGTGTCATGGCTCTGAACAACGACCAGGAGTCACACATCAATCATTCCTGACTTTTGTTGCAGAGATCATCTTGCCCCTCCCCGTTCATTCGATAGGTGGCTTCAGCAAACAAACAAATTAACAAGCGCCTTTTCAGTGCTAGATGTGTGCATGGTTTTGCTGACTGGGCTCTACAAAGGGGGCAGGGAGAGCACATCAGTGGCATGGAACTCCAATTTGGATCCATGGCAACTCGTAGCCTCGTTCCTGTCGATAGCCTGTAGAAATAACATGCCAAAGCCTTGCTAGTCTCGAACTCTGGCGTGGCTGAAGGTGTTGAAAATCGTTGGAGACCCTTTTGCAATGGCCCAGGCCATGCAAAGTTTGCGACACAGCATTGCTTGCCAATCAAAGCGAGGATTGTTTTGCCCTTAGCGGTCCTATCCGAGCCAATTGGCTTTTTAGAGAATGCCATATGATCTTAAACTGCAATGTATCTTTTTGAGACCATAACAAAATATAATCTAGTTTACAAATTCATTAAACACATTATTTTAGAGATTATGTGAGATTACCATGTACAAAAAAAAGGTATCTGCAAGACTTACCGCATTCCTCGCGTGCCTTCCGTTCCAACCATTGGCTGATCATCTCATGTGCCCATAGGGGTCCTGTTTGGAGCACCTGCGTATGGTGATCACTTCACCCCGCTGCCGCAGCATTGTTGACCGCGAACCGACATTGATCACAAATGACCACTATTAATAGTTGTTAATATAATATTAATTGATATATTGACCATAATTAATAATCAATATTTATAATTATCAATATTGATATATCCAGTTAATATCAAATATTTTTGAAAGAATGTTGTCCACTATTGGTATTTTTCATCATCCGGTCAACATATTAGCACACGTTCTTGGCCAATAATATCTGTCAGTTCTTAGTATGTCTTACTCATATTGGGGAGCAATACGCTTTGCCATTCCAATCCGTTGTTAACACTGTACACTAAGCACCAAGTTGTATCTGAGGAGCAAATCGAACTCCCAAGTTGATCCTTCCTCAGCCAGATGCGCTGGGAGAGAGAGCTGCAGTCAAGCAGTTGCCAGGGGGGAAGCCATTTTAGTCTTGTAATGGAAGATCCACAGTGACAACCCTACCCTACCCTACAGTTGCTGGTAAATCTCAAAGTATATCTGGTAGAATTGGTGTGATTTATCAATATGGATCTTGAGTAAGAGCATGCAACAGTTGTGGTTGTTGATTGAATGGAAGTAGCAATATGTCTACAGTAGCATCAATACTGGCTGTTGTATATGAAGGGGAATCCATACGGATATGGGTGGAATCAAGCATATAAATCAATAGAACATATGGCTGCCACCGGTAGCAGCAAATGAAGCACATGGCAAATGCAGCAATATTCAGGCTGCGGTCACTATGCTCATACGGCTACGCTAAAAAGAGACAAAATGATGGTAGGGTAAGAGGGGTACCACCATTTTTGGAGACAACCATATTAGGATGTACTGAAACTGCACATAAAACAACAGCAACTACTGTAGCTGGTTGATTGGGGGAACACCCCGCATTGCTGCCATAGAATTCCCAACTTCATACTGGATAGGTTCAAAAGCTGTAAGCAATCATCAGCAACAAAGACAATGACAATGGCCATCGAACAAACAGGCATGACCACAACCATGGTCTTTGCTGGAGATGTGATGTTTCTTTTGTGAGCATTGTATAACCACTATAGAACTATTATGTGACCATTAAATAACCATGATAACAGTTATATAACCAATGTATGACCATTTTATGACCATTATATGACCGTTACAGGTTACATAACAATTATTCAATCATTATAATATAACCACTATATGACCATTCTATGACAACAACCATTGATGCTCTTCTTCCAAGGGATGTTTCTCTGGACCTACTTCCCGGTGCTTCGAGAATGCACACCTGGCGAGTCCATGAATCGCTCTTCTCACCAATCCTTCCCGCGCCCCTCGACCCTTCCAAGCAATGTGTATAGATACCGTACTAAATCTGGGGTTCCTATAAGGACTTCTGACAGAAGGTGCAAGGAATTGAGAAGCTGAGAACAATTGTGTGGTCATAATCTACCTGAGACTTTTGAGGCATGCTTCAGTTGACAAAAACTGTTGGTCTGATATACTGGCGAACTGTTGGTGATTTTTCAAAAGGATATCATATGGCTGATCCCACCAATTTCGATAACTCTTCTGAACGGGTACACCCTGTAATCAAACATCCAAGCCTGGAACAAATGCAATACAGTAGGGATGCAAAAGCAAAGCCATTGGACATCTCAACCACTGCCTTCTTGGACAAGTTCAGATATGCTCACGTCACACAAAACAAACATCACAATGGGACAAGAACAAAAATCAAACTCAAACCAAAAAAGCACGTCTATAGTATAGTCTGACCAAACTCAACAATAATATAGCCAAAACATACTGAAAAGAAAAAAACAACAGCAGAACATACATGAGCACGTACCGGTATGGCACGCAAAGAGCGGAGATCTCAGACTTGGGGAAGCATAGGAAATGGATGGAAACGGTCAACAACTCCTGGTGAGGAACTACTTCATGGGGTAAGCTGGACCGGTTGGTCAGTAAGAGGAATGGTAATCCCCTTCCGCTGGCCGTGAGCCATCCCACATTGGCAGAAACCACAACGATCTCATGTGCGAAACAAGTTGCGCTCATGTCCAGATTCGCAGCCTTTGCCTTCTCAGGGAGTGGCGGAGATTTCAGTGACCCTTGATCAAAAAAGATACATATGGTGGTTTCTCAAAATAGGGAACCCCCCAAAATGGTTGGTTTATTACAAATGATGAATACAGGATGATTTAGGGGTACCCCGATTTTGAGAAACCACCGTATGTAAAAATCAATACATCGATTTGTGGGTGCATCATACATGGTGGTACGCCCCTGGCCCCACCACTCTGTGATCATTATATAATTGATAGCCCAACCAACCCGCTAGGGTACATCTTTCAAAGACTGCATAAAACCGATACCAGTCGTAAAATAAACAACACATATCACGTTGCTAGCTACCAATGACATCCACTGTACATCCCCTTGAACAGGGCCGCAGATTGACAAATCGAAAGTTATTCCGCTGAAAAGCATGAAGAAGGGAAATATGCTTCAGCTGTGCTTCAGCTATGGCAAGGAAGACAAACTCGGGGAAAACAAAAGATAATTGTATGTTAATGATTTAGCAGTGGCTTTGGAATCCATGTACTGCAGTTCATACCCATGTAGTTAGGAATGTGCAATATGAACAGTTTTGCACATGTGCATTTAGAATAGCTCAGAGCTGCTAGTTGTTCCAGTCTGCAAAAAGAACATGTGCACAGAAACAAATATGTACTAGAATTTGTTGGGGCTCTGAGTGAGAAGATTATATTGACAGGTATTCAGCATCACTGTTCAAGAGTGATCCCAAACTTTTAGCTATAACACATCCTTGATTCTTTGCCATTGATGATCAACCGTCTTAAAAGGTCAACAGCCGACCGTCCTAGCCAGTAATCAATGGAAATTTGGAAGTCAAACGTCCGACCAAGTGCAAGTTGCAGCAGTCAGTCTGTCAGATCAGAGAGAAAATCACAGATATGTGACCGATAGAAAGCGCGCCAAATGCTGTGTCTTTCAGTGTTCTCTTGTCCTAGATGCTCGAAAAGGTAGGCTCGCCAAGCTGGCGGGTGCGGCGGTCCAAAAACTGCAACTCACTGTGATGAAAAGCACATTTGCAAGTATCAAAACAACTGACCTTCCCAAGGCACTTTTTGAAGATGAGATGTGCAAAAAGTGCATGGCGCTGTGGCGAGCGCAGCGGACAGAGTACCTGTGAAATCTTTGTTGGGATAAAAAAAACTACATTAATCAATTGTACCTAGTGTTGATGATTAATTAAAAACAAAACTGTGTTGGGCGATGACTTACCTCGTGCACGACTTCCGATGCGGCACAGTTCGGCAACAGATAGGATGCCACAGCGTATGTGATGCCTTTTTTCAATTGTGTCGATAGGGTGGGCCAATATAACTTTTCTTGGAATTACAAGGTTGTTCGAAAGATGGCCTTGCCTAAACAATGTAACTTTTCTGGGAATGACAAGGTTGTTCTTTATGCAACACAACTTGATTTGGCATTGCTACAGGTGGCATAAAGAAGCATTCTCCGGGCAGCGCCCAAAACAAAATGCTTAGCGCCTGATCGGCCCATATGTGAGAATTGTGTCCGAGAAACAAACGAAACTGTTTCGTCTGACAGCGTCGAATCATGCAGATCCAGGTCCAGCATTGGTGGAGACGGACGTGCTGACTTTTTTTCGAGGAAAAGATCTTGTCGCTCATTCAGCATATGACTGGAAAAAACACCGGAAATGAAAACACCATCATCATCACCTTTAACCATCATCCACACCATCACTTGATTTCCAACAACTCTCTCTTCCTATAGGCCCCTTATCCTGGAAACTTCCGCCACCGCCTCGTGCGGTCACGACCTTTATCCATGATTATAATCAAAGATCAATCATCAACTCATCAATCACCCTTTGGCTAATAACCAATCACAACTAGTCAGGACTCGTGGTTTAGCTAGCCACAAATCAACATTGATCATTGTTTAGTCAGCATGAATCACTAATGTTGATCAAAATCAACCATCATTAATCACCTAGTAATCATCATTTACAAATGCTAAACCATCATAACAATCAACAAACATCAATCATCGACAAGCCATCAATAACCACAGGTTGTGCAACCATCATCAATCTAAGAACATTCCTAATAATCAGTTAATCGTTCAAGGACCATCACTTCAGCATCACTTGACTATTGCTAACCTCCTTGAGCACACAACATGTGGACTTAACCATCAATTGACCAATGAAAGTCGCGGTAATTAACCACTGAACCATCACTTGACCTGCTAACCACTTAACCATCAATCAATTAACCATTGAAAACCTATCTAAGCCTTCCCCAAGCCTTCCCCAAGCCATCCCTCAGCGCCTTCCTACAGGGGCCGCGC
The DNA here is from genome assembly GCA_009767595.1 of Symbiodinium kawagutii. NCBI lineage: Eukaryota > Dinophyceae > Suessiales > Symbiodiniaceae > Symbiodinium > Symbiodinium kawagutii. The sequence continues at coordinate 626,692 of VSDK01018139.1, forward strand.
GCCCACCTCCCCGCCGCACCCGGGGCGCCTGTGTGATCTCGGCCGCCAAGTCGTTGGGGTCCCAGCGTTGCAGCTGCTCACGGATGGTCTCGGTGGCAGCTGGGGGCTGGGGCTGGAGCTTTGCGACCAAGAAATGGACTTGAGAAATGGAGAGATTATCATATATGTGTAGCATATATAAATTTAAATCTATCTATATATACATATATATCTTTATAAGTAAACAAAAATAGTGTTACATCTATCTTTAAATTGATTTAAATGTCTACGATTATATTCAAAAATATCTATATCTATATCTACCTATATATATAATTTCACACTGTCTCAACTTCTATATGACTGTAATAGCTTCATAATCTCAACATGGACTTGACAAATGATGGCAATTAACTTAAACGGACTTGTTAAATCACGAATTCCAACCAACCAGTTTGGGTGTGGTGCAGTGTGCAATTGTTTTTGACCAACAAAGTCACCTGGTTTTGTAAAACCAAGGTGGCGAAATTTGTAATTGAGAAAGGGCAGTTTGGGACTTTGATTGATCGCACCAGCTCGAGGTAGCCATTGTTGTTGTTGTTGTCGTTGTCGTCGTTGTTGTTGTTGTTGTTGTTGTTGTTGTTGTTGTTGTTGTTGTTACACATGATGTGTTTGTCGTATCTCACCGCTAATATGAACCACAAATAAATATTCCAACAAGATCAGAAATAGCGACCAGAAATGATGAAAAATGATTAGCTACATGGGAGCACCCACAAGTTGTTCATTTTAAGAGGCGTTATATGTATATACTCTTTTGAGATGATGAGGGCATTGAATAACTACATGAGGGAAAAGATTCATACCATGAGGGTTTCATCCAGCAGAGTCCATGGGGGTTCTTATCCGTGAGGGTTCATCCCATGGAATTCATGAGGTTTAGGACAGGAGGAGCTCGCCAATCACAAATCAGCATGAGAGTGAGAGAGCAAAGAGGTAGAAGAGCAATAGTAGTTCAAAACAAAAAACATCTGAATACTAGTTTTTCTATCCCAGTAGATTCTATGTTGCAGCCAAGGAAAAATTGGATTCAGTACAACTTAGCATTGCCAAACTCCAGACTCCGGTTCCACAGATGGTGTAAACGAATAGGGGGGGTATTTAGTCACTCTTAGGGGAGGGCTGGAGCTCCAGAGATGGTGTCTGTGGGGATTTCTTAATCCTAACTCGACCATACCTACCTGGTAACCAGGTCCAGCTCCAATTCTTGGGACACTGGGGAAAAAACTCACAGCTTCGAATGAGGGACCACTAGCTGGCGCTGTAGAGTAGGCAGCCCAAATGACTCGAAGTAACCATCTGTTGGAGGTTTTCCGACATATTCTCATTGACTTCTCATCGCAACATGTTCATCGCTGTTCCCGGGTGCAGACCTTGTTCTACAATCATTTTCTTTCCAGCCCCTCCCCACACATCATTGGATAATAGGAAAACAGTGTATTCTGAGCGGCCATGTTTCAGCAAAGAACACTCATCGATTCCTCAACGCTATACCTGTCTCAAAACTGCCAATTATCTGTTCTGTGGCATCCATGTCGTCCTGTTTCCCCCTGCTTCCCCTGCTTGACGGTCAACTAACATAGACTAACCCCAGTAAAACATCCACTGGTTGGCGATTCTCTGATTTGAGTTCCTGTGGTTCTTCTGACGCCGAAGCACATCGCACTGCTTGCGGGTCTTCGGACCGAAAATCCGTTTGCACAACTGAGGATCAGGATCCGACAACCTCGCGCAGGGCTTCACATCGCCGAATCCTTGTGATGCCCAGACATACAGGATTTGATTTAAACCTGTATAACCGTATAACGAACCAAAAAACAGGGAGATATTGCCAACAAGAATCATGATGGTAGTATCAATCCAGGATATGAGTAAATATGAATGAAGGAATATCGTTTGAAGCAAAACATGAAATGAGTATGGTCCTTATCTTTGAATACATACCTTGCGCACTGCGATGAGTTCTGAGCAAATCGTCCCACTCAAACAAATCAACTACCTACAGTGTTAACCTCCAGGAAATCAACAAAGTAGTCAAAGCCTACGGGAATGTTGAGCTCACCAATGTTGTTTTTTTCGGGAACGGGGCTGCGCCAGGCTCTAGACCAACAGTCACCTACTACACATCACCATGTTTGGTGACCTCTGGGAACCTCTCTATGTGCATTGTGCGCGTAGGCATGGGCCCCTAGTCTCACTCAACAAGAACGATTAGTGGTGGTTGTGCATTCGGGGCCATCAGAATCAATCACAGATGCTGATATGATCCTTAGGAGCCATCAAAATCAATCACATGTTCATCCCATCTCAGCTGCTTTGGTTGCCGAGAGTCATTGCGATCAGTGCATCAGTTGGGCAAACATTCCTCGGCGGTGTGTCCAAAGAGGTGCACAAACTGTCCAAAATGAACCCCCAAACGTCCCCAAGACAACTGCGGAAAAGCCGAACTGCACAGTTTGCTGGAAAAAAAATGTGAATGGCAATGCCTGTGGAAGTGTCTTTCGATGTCTCTAAAGTCTTGATTGGGAGTTGCTATTTGCTTCATGAAGCGGATCTGAATCATGCGGATGAACGCAAGGTATGATTTCAACACAAGCACTCACAGAGCCGTCTCAGGCCACAAATATGTGACAACCCACCATCAAATGGGCAATTCTGGTAGGAACCACTCTAAACCTCAGAAATGATACGCTGAAGGATTCGCTTCAAGTCTTCCTGCCAGCTGAAGTCAGCATGGAACTCACCGTTCCATCTTTTCCAGCCGACTTCCATCCAGGTGTCCAAGTGCGCTTGGGTTGGAAATCCATGGCCCAACTCCTGCGAACCTGGAGCCATGTTGACAGTCGGAGTTTCAGAATGGCAAGCGTGCCGCAGCGTGCCAACATGTGATAATCTCAGATCCACAATAACAAACAATGCTGGAAGGCAAAACACAAACGAGTTTCCCCCAACAAAATAATACAAGTGGATATGAACTTGTGTGTTTATAGATTTCCCACTATGTTCTAATTCATCTTATTTGGGAGAGAGTCTGGTACAAGAGACACTGGACATCACTGCATGTCTGCGGTTCAAACAATTGATGACAACTGCAACGGGGTTGTGTGTGGGAGTGTGGTACATCACATATATTGTGGCGTAGTCTTGATCACAGGGAACGGATTCGGACCTTGCCTGATCCATACGTTGACGCACAGTAATTATCGAATTTTGAATGGAATCTAAGTATCTGGGTTTCCACAAAATGCAAAACTAGCAAAGGTTTCACATGGTTTCACTATATATCCAAACGGGCCCAGCTGTTGCTCTCCCTGTTCCCTTCGAAAACAGATTTGATTGCACCTGTTTGCGGGGTTTTTGCTTGAGTTTCCAGCATGTGTCGCCATGGTGCTGATGGGTTGGTGACTTCTGGGAATCCCCAGGTACAGCGGTCGTTCTCCAAATTCACGGCGCTCCAATCCAGAGGCACTTCGACCTCGATGGTGGCACAAACGCGGAGTGTTCCCAGTTTTTCAGATGAAGATCATGTTTCAGTGTCGAAATAGCAAGTAAATTTCATACAACATTCAGATCCGTCGTGTGGATATTTGGTTGGTTCATCGGTGTTGTCGTTGAAGCTTGCCAAAATGACATGGCTTACCACTACTGTCAACAACATACCGAATGACACAACCATCCCAGGTGAAAATCACTCAAAGAGTAAAACATCGCAATGCAACGTTGAGCATTGATGGAACCATTACAACAATCAAACACTCATAGATATCAGAGCAAGTCTATATGTACGTCTACGGTATCCAATGTATACATGCTACGATGGACGCATATACAAATAAATGTACCTATAGTGTGTATATATAAATATATGTATATATGCATATTTGATTGTCCTGGATTCAAGGTCTTACCCGGCAATGTCCAAGAACAATGGAGATGCATGAACAACAAATTATTCAATATTGTTAGTGGCTGGCTGCGGTGAATGATCATTCATGATGGCGAAGAAGCAACAATCATGTGCTATCATGAACAACCACTGGAAAGCACAATGAGGAATCGGTCATCAATGCAACTGTTGTGTCTTGTTCAGAAAAAAACAAAGACAAATATAGACTGGCACTTATGGGAAACATCAAACCCTGCAGGATCATGATCCTTCACTCATGTTTATTTGAACAAAATACGTATCCCTACCTGCAAGAAAATCTGTAAACATAGAACAGAGTAGTGCTAAAAGTAGTGATACTGAAAGCGAAAAGGTGATAGTAGAAGCAGCAGTAGCAGCAATAGCAGCAGTAGTAGCAGTACTAGCTGTAGCTGTAGCAGTGGCAGTGGCAGTGGCAGTAGCAGCAGCAGCAGCAGCAGCAGCATCAGCATCAGTAGCAG
>VSDK01018139.1:632349-673206 GCA_009767595.1 Symbiodinium kawagutii
TAGTAGTAGTAGTAGTAGTAGTAGTAGTAATAGTAATAGTAGTAGTAGTAGTAGTAGTAGTAGTAGTAGTAGTAGTAGTAGTAGTAGTAGTAGTAATAGTAGTAGTAGTAGTAGTAGTAGTAGTAGTAGTAGTAGTAATAGTAGTAATAATAGTAGTAGTAGTAGTAGTATTTCTAGTAATAGTAGTAGTAGTAGTAGTAGTAGTAGTAGTAGTAGTAGTAGTAGTAATAGTAGTAGTAATAGTAGTAGTAGTAGTAGCCGTGGTAGTAATAATAGTAGTAGTATTAGTACTAGTAGTAGTAGTAGTAGCAGTAGTAGTAGTAGTGGTAGTAATAGTAATAAAAATAATAATTGAAAAGTAGTAGTAATAGTAGTAGTAGTAGAAATAATAATATAAGTAATAGTAATAATAATAATAATAATAAAAGAATAATAGGAAGAAAAATAGTAATAGTAGTAGTAGTAGTAATAGTAGTCGTAGTAGTAGTAGTAGTAATAATAATAATAATAATAATAGTAGTAGTAGTAGTAGTAGTAGTAATAGTACTAATAGTAATACTAGTAGTAGTAGTAGTAGTAGTAGTAGTAGTAGTAGTAGTAGTAGTAGTAGTAGTAGTAGTAGTAGTAATAGTAGTAGTAGTACTAGTAAAAACATTTGATGATGTGGTGGTTGTGGCTCCTTTTTTCCACACATACTCCATTTCACACGTCTTTGTTTTCCAAAATTAATTCCTGCACATCAATGCATTCAACACCCCGATGGCATATGGACAAACTTCTGGGCATATCAACACTCGAATGATCCATGGCACCCTTTGTCCCAGCGTTCATAGCTGCATTTTTCAAGACCGTAAAATTGTAAAATCCAATAGTAGGATAGGATCCCTTCAAACAAATGATCAAACAAATGCAAACAACCACTTTGGTTAATTAAAGATTATGGGCACACACTGTTTCATTATTTATACTCTTACTCTTGAATCATCGGGCAAACCCCAAGTGTTTTGCCTTTCTCTTACAATACAACAATCACTCAAGCACCTCCTCTACAGTGTTTCAAGAGTCTAACATACGGCATCGCCAATGCCAATCCAAGCGACTCCGTCTTTGGAGGAATCCTGGAGAAAGGCGTGGCCGCACGGCAACATGAACAGAGGTGAACAAGCCAATGCACTTGGCTAGAGAAAGAGAACACCTGCGAAATCCTTTTCTATCTGATTGAAGGCATGCAAAGAAATATAGCACTGACTAAGTGTGCAGACATTTTCTTCAAGGATGATAGCTGTATAGATACAAGTGTATTTGATAGTATTTGTAGATATGTGTATGTTGTGTGCCTTTGTCTCCCTGACTCACATGTCCTTTCGAATTCACTGATCACATGCAGGACTTCCCATCTTCATCATTTCGGCCTGTGCATCCTTACAGCAAAAACACTAGAAAGGGTTCCAGGTAAAAACGTACTTGTGCTATATTGTGCTTCCTGCAGATAAAATTATGCGCGCTGAGGCATTTTTTGGGGGATACCACTCCTGGTCAGTCCCTGTACCCTGTGTGAATCAGAGCAACAAAACATCTCCATCCTCCAAACAGGTGAAAGTGGTTTCCATGATGGTAAAATGAAGGAAACATAACAATGACATAATGCTTAGTGATGGCTGAATGCAGCATAATTAATTCTTCTCAGTTCTTGATTTGTATTACAAGATCCCAACCAAACATGCCAATCCAGCAGATTCGAAACATCATCATGAGGCCCTTGGCCACCAAGAAAGCCATCCAGATCACACTGTGGCCTTGTCAACCAACCAACTATAGGATAGATTTGTCCACAAGTGAACCCCATAGCTGGTACGTTGCCCTATTCAGAATGGTCATTTCGTAGTGGTTGGGCAAATACACCTACATCCCAGAACTTGAAGTCTTGAAGTGGAGGAAAATGGGATGAGGAGGCTGTAGCTCAAAGCTACAGAAAAATGTCCATGGGAACGGTAAAAAATCTGCATGTTTGGTGGAAGGGACACATTGGAACCCACAGCTCATTTTGTCGAGATTGATCATTTTGAGCCACGTCCCCTACACGCATGTCAAGATGGATCATCATCAATCATCGTTAGGGCTTCATGGGAGTTGTATTCAACATCGTGATGGATCATTACCAACCACTGTTAGGGCTCCGGGCGCCATCATCAACTTCTATAAGTAAAACTTCATCACAAATTCACCACTAGTTAATCACTAGTGAACTCCATCTATTCATTGCTAATCATAATTATCACTCTGGGTCGTTGTGATAGATCCCACACCTTCACAAATTCCAGGTCGATGTAGTCCGCCAGCTGGTTGACCAACAGCTCCATGTCTTCCTGCCAGAGAGGAGGAGATACCGTACGTCGGAACAGCGAGCAGAACGCGCTACCGGACTTGGTATCCCACCATGATATGGTGGTGTCTCAAGCCAGTTTGGGACGCCCAAACAGTGGTTGGTTTATTACTATACATGGTTGATCATGGATGATTTGGGGGGTCCCCTATTTCGAGAAACCACAATATCTTTAGGGTGGCATCACTCTACTTGTCTGCGGGGAGCTAGAGCTTTTTCTAAAAATTGTTCAGAGCTATTTCCAAGATAATATTTGGCTGTGGGTCAAAACCCTGTACCCCTGGATCCCCATCATTAACCATTGTTTACCCTATAGTTTTGTTGGTTGTTGTTCACCATTATTGGTTGGTTGATATTGACCCGCAGGGAATTCACAGATCAGAGATTGATCGGTCACTTGAAAACTCAATGTGGGGATACCAAACAAATCAGCATAGCCTGACAAAATTGTTGGCAATCACTAACGGTACAGTAGGTAGAATCAGCAATCACAACAAGCAATAGCATTTCACTTCCTCCCCAAGAAAAATCACATGATCATTCAGGTGACCAGGTCTTTGCAAGCGATCGACCAGGAACAATCCTCATTGATGATCATATGAAGTCAACATATTAGTCAACATTTCAACAACATATTGATGCTGCTGTGCTATGATGTGGTGCATCTTTCATAAGTTGTGCCTTCTCTCCACGACTGTATGCGACCTAGCCATGGAGCGCCCAAGTGCCGTCAAATAGCAGCAAGTGGACAAGAGCGAAAATCGAGTTGACCCACACTCGGTATTTCATGGGCATGACAAAAACTGACCAGGAGAACAATACTATCATGTGACTAGTTTGCCACATTTCACTGATGTCACTGACAGTCTGGTGTTTTGTTCCCACACAACCGATATTGTTACGATATCCAGGAGTATGATTCGGCATATCTGCAGAAGCGCGCTCACAACCAGAATGTGGTACATGTCTAGCACGCAAGAGTTGTACACCTCATTACTGAGCATGGTGGTTCCTTAAAATGCGGGACCCCCCCCAAAAAAGTGGTTACAGCAATATAGAATCATATAAAGGATGATAACCGCAGGGGTTCCCTATGACTTGAGAAACCACCTATCTGCCAAGGAGGGGGGCATACCAACTCACAGCATCGCTGGCCTCCGTGAAGGACTTGAGTCCAAGGTCATGCAAAGCGTCCAGCAGATTCCTCAGTGGACGGCCGCGTTCGGAACGCCTTTCTTGGCACATGCAATCAACTCAGCTGGTCAGGAAATGCTGATGAAAACGTGGCTATGGAAAGGCAAATCAATATAGGTTGATATTAGCTGATATTAACTGATATTACTATCTACCATGTTGATGACAACTATGGGTATAACTGATAAACTATGGGTATAATATTGTTAAAACTGATGGTTAATATTAGCCGTCAAGAATCGGTTGCAGTCAATTCTTTGACATGGTCAATGTCGTTCTTTATTCTTGCCTGATAGAGTGCAAATATGTGCAACTCATCATGAATCATCTATGAGTTGCCTGCTGATGACGGTCTACCAACAAGCGCTTAGACCATTGCAGCATGAGCCACCTTCCATCAATGACATCAATGACGGAGATAATAGCAGTGCAAATCACGCAACAGCATTCAGCCTTGTTTCATGATTGCTCTGCGGGACACTGCTGTGGCGGTTGAGAGAGGGCCCTTGGGGAACAAAAAGCAGACACACACGCACACACACACACAACCGCCTCTAAATAAACGAGAGAGTGCCCTCTGTCCCCTCTGGTAAACAAACCTGGAAGTGGAAAATCTACCATGTACAGTGGTTTACCGGTTTACCGACAAAAAAAACAGTTCCCCTTTGAGGTTGTGGAAACACTCAGGGTCATACATCATGCGCAATGGCTAACTGAGTTGGTAGTGTTTTCCCTACAGCACTGGGCACCCACCGGGGTCAACGAGGAGAATCTTTGCGCTCATCAACTCCGCATAGGCATTGTTCCCTAAGCGAATGCGCACACGCTGTGACGCCATAGGAGTGACCTGCAAACTGCTCCTGAGGCCAAGGTTTCAATGGCAGGTTGAGACACACGCTTTGTTGACATATGTTTACTATACATAGAAATATCCAAGCACATTGAACAGTATACAACAATCAAAATACATGCATACATAAATATATAAATAAATATTGATATGTGTTCAACCACAAAATAGCATAGAACATATCATACAATTTATACGAACAACATTATATATATATATATATTATATCTTTTATATGTTTCATTAAGTGTCGTGCATGAAATCTATTCATGTACAGTATGCTATGTACAGTACGTACGCATGTTTATATGCATGTATCTACAAATGCATCCATCTATGTATGTATTTGGTGCAGTGTATGTGAATTTGTAACTGTACATGTACACATCAATATGTTGTATGGAGCAAAACTGTTTGTGTACTTATCAACATCTTCATCAGAATCCTGACATACTCCCAAAACCACAAAAACATACAAAATAAGCCCGTGGGAAACCTAATCTCCTGCCAATGCGACGATTTATCATGGTTGATAACTTTCTTTGTCGGGATATTGACCTACTCCGTTTTGAGCCCCAACGTGCCCGGCACACAGAAACAGTGTTCGCTTTATGGTAAGTTTGAATATACACTATATGTATATATATATTTATTTTTAACTACATATATACTAATATATACATATATATGTATATAAATATAAATGTGTACAAACATACATAAATGCACATAAATACCTCCTTTAAATGAGGGGCAAAATACATATTCAGATTTACCATGTGCCATGTCCCAACATGCCCAACTGGGTCATCACCCAGCGGTTGTTTGGAGTATGGGTGTTTGGCTTTAAGAAGGTCTAAGAAGTAAAAGGCAGCCCTTGTGCGTGTCTGTTCATGCGGCAAATTTGTCCGGCGCTCATATGATTGACGCAATATCGTTGTTTGTAAATGCTAATTTGTAATTACACTAAAAGTACGTGCTACCCTTTGAAGCGAGCCATTGTGTTGTGCCCCTTGCTTTTTTTGAGCCACCCCATGTCACATCAACACTTGAAATTTTCAAAATCATGATTGTTCAACTCATTCACATGCTACCCATCTTTTGGCAAGCATCAAATCCAATCATGATCAAGAGTTCACGTGAACAAAACCCCAACAATGAGCCACCTCCGGCTCCAGCCCAGATCTGCTTTGCCTTCGGCTTCGCCGCTGCTTTTTGGAGCTTCGGGCAGGGTCCGTCTTACTCTTTTTTCGTTCCTGAAGCGTCAGCGAAACGAGTGAGGAGGCAGATCGAGGCGGATCGAGGCAAATCGGTTGGTTCTGGAGCAGCAAAGTTGGAGGTGTAAGGACTCCAGGCAACTATCAAACCCCGAATAAACCAAAAAACACATAAAATGGTTGGTGGTAGGGCAAAGAATATAGCTAGATAAAGAACCTGCACCCACTGGAAGTGCTGAAAGCTTTTCAGAGCCGCTTGAAACTTCAGAGCACGGGAATAACGGAATACAATCCAATCCTGATACTGTCCGAATTGGTCAACCAAACGATTGGCTTTCAAACATGTCAATTTGGATTTTCATCCAGAGCGCTTCCGCTGCATAAATAAGATTCTGGTAGTGTAGACTGTGGGATGACGTTTCCACTCAAGAGACATGAGAACCAAACAGTGTTTCAACGCACCTATATTTTCAAGATACTAGGACCTGAGTTGAAGATGTTCAAGCAGGACCGTCACTACAAAGTTTCAGAATATCTAGATCTCCCATGATACCACCAGAGATCTCCCCGTTCACTGTTAATGTTTTGGTTTCTGACCCGCTCAGTTGTGGTCTATGAATTGGATTGTCACGACCTTTGAGCGAGATGATTGCAAGAAAATGCAGGGTGGCAAAACACACCAATGACATCAGGTCAATCGCAGGTCAATCAAACAGAATGAAACTTAAGCGTTAAGAATCATTTTGGATGTAAGTACTGAGTACTGACAATCTTGGGTTACTCTGACGTAGCTCTCAGGATCACAATTTCTGAGCTCTCAGGGCACATGTCGGGAGCAGCACAACTCCTGGAACCCAAAAAACAGCAAAACCAACGACAGCAGCAGCAACAACACCGACGACAATAGCAACAATACACAACAAAACAAACAAGCAACTATATCAATGACACCACCCCCGGAACAACCACGTCATCACCACCATCGGCAAAAACAAAGGCATGTGAACAAAGCACTTGAGATTTTTCAAGACACACTTCATGTATGGAGCTTGGCTGTCCACTCAAATTCGGTCAGGTGGGAATGGGTGTCAACCGCTTATCTAGACAGATCGGTTGGGGAAGTAGCCTGAAAAGTGTGGTAAATCAGTCGAAGCATGATACTCAACAGAACAGCACTAATGTCGCCTTGACAATCCAACCGATCATGAGTGGTTCATTAATCCTCTCCATGACCAGCCGATGGTTGTGCAAAATACCTCGGCTCATTTGATCACTTGGAACCATCATCCGTGAATACTGATCTCCCGTTGATGGTTCGATGTCCGACTTAGGTTCTCAGCCACGGTGCAGGTTTGGGGCGCGGAAGATACGGCGTCGCTTCATCGACAGGCCCGTAGCATTCCTAACAGAACGAAGGTAGGCAGGGGAACTCGGGCACGGCTGGAGTTGGATGCAGCAATGAATGACAGACACGTTTGTTGGCATACATATCGTTTGTATATTACACACATTGATGCAGTTGTTGACATACATGGCATGTGCATACGTATAATTACATAGATTGTTCATACACATGCATATATGATATTCATTCAAGTCAATATACAATATATATATATAGTTATCAACTATCTATCTATCTATCTATCTATCTATCTATATATAGTTATCAACTATCTATCTATCTATCTATCTATCTATCTATCTATCTATCTATCTATATATATATATCTATCTATCTATTTATCTATCTATCTATCTATCTATGTATCTATCTATCTATGTATCTATCTGTCTATCTATCTATCTATCTGTCTATATAATCTATCTAAGTATTCATCTATCTATCTATCAATCGATCTATCAATTTATCAATCTATCGATCTATCTATATACGTACGGAAGTCCCCAAATCAGGTATGTGACTAGGAAACATATTACACCCACATATGCACATACATGATCATGCACAAAAAAGATACAACGTACCAACTCTTCTGAAAGATGAATAGGCAGCGTACCTCATCCGGCTCACAATGATGATTGATGATGATTGATGATGACATGATGATTGGTGCTTTGATGCTTCAAACTAGTTGCCCTGGTTATGAGTTATGATGGACGAAATCCCGGGCTAGCCAGGACTGTGAAGTCCAAATTGCTTATCAACACCTGGTGGTACACAGTGACATCGGTCACCATCAATGGGATAAATCCTCAAGATTCATGAACGACTTGACTGATCGGTAGTTTAAAGCCATCTCTCAAACCAACCATCCCAAATATTGGAGAACACAGTAAACAAGTTTAAAAACCCTTGTTGGCATGTATAGAATGCAAGTTATCGGCCTGTCACTCTTTCACAACCTCAAAGTCTTAAATTCCTCAGCAAGTAAAGAAAAACATCTGCAGTAGTCTGCCCGTGACCCACCAGAATTCCCATGATGCAAACTGTTGGGAAACCCATGGTGGCCATCCCCTACCAACAAATGAAGTGGTCAGAATTATTGATGCTAAATTTTCAGCAAGTAAGGTCTGTTTATTTTGGTTTCTGTCGTGCTTTATCATGCTTTATCTGTCTCGCTCTGGCAATATCATTGGGCCTACTCAATATGGCAATATGGTATTCCCTCAACATCCATCAACCACCGAAACATTCACTTCACCAAACCATGCGATGCAGCGCCACCCATATTGCCGCATACGTCTGGTGACTGACAGCCGCATAGGGATGTCCTTCAGAAGACCTCGATCTTCCTGCGGTTTCGATGCCACTGCTGCCGCCGATAGTTGTATTTTCAAATGTGGATCGTTGAAAAACACCAAGTGAACCGCAAAAGATGATTGCCATGGGAGTATCATTGCCTCATATCATGATTGTTTACCCTTTATTGTTGGTTGTCATCAGTGATTCTTGGGTTGTATTTCCATTCTATCGTTGGTTGTCATCAGTTCTAGGACCCCTCTGAAAAAATACAGTACACGGAGGGTTTTCTGCAAAAACCGGCTCCTTCCCCAAAGCATGTCCCTATCTCAAGGGGTCTGGGGCAATAGTTGGGGGCAACAGCTAACGTCCAACAACCAGCAATCGAAGGAAATTTGTTGTTGGAAAGCCGAGTTGGTAAATTCCCTACAACAAAAGCCACACTTGAGCATCATTCATGGCGACACGCTACTCGCGGATTGTTCTCACCCGCTTTGCAGGAAATTCATCCTCCCACCTACCCATAGGCAACTGAAGTTTCGCAGATTTTTGCCATTTCAACATCCCATCTCAACGGGTTCGTTTTTCCCTTTGTTTTTCTCTTCCCCTGAGATGGATGCATCCCGCGGAAATAAATACATAGGCCGTTTTCTGGGACGTCTCGCAAACACTAGATATACCTGGGGTGGGTGGGGTGGGGCCAATAAGGTCCGCTCCCTCAAACCTTGTGTTTTTCTTCACTCTTTGGATGTGTGCTTCAGCCAGGACGTCTCTCTGCACGCATCCCGATTCTTTCTCTGCTGATCCACACATAATTCATTGCACGTGGTCGATTCCTTATCATGCCCATGAATGCCCAACATTAATTTATTTTTGAGCAAAAAATAAAGTATTTTTTGGTTGGTTCCCGCTTGACAAAAAATATGCATCTGCACTTCTGCGACGCACTACTCTGTGAAAAACATCACTTTCTATTGAAATAAGCGCATATTGGATACAAAATGAGACAGCTGCGGACAAGCAGCATGACACACCATGTCAGTGACCCTGTGAAACTCCCGGCAACCCGCTGGTAAACGCTACATGTTGCTATAGCTTACTGTTTCCGGTTACATGGGCCAAACTTATGTTCAACTAAGCCTTGTTCCCAGCGTCCACTCTCCTGAATAGGTCAGTGTGACGCGTGTCACAATCGGAGGACACAACATGCAGCCTGACAAGAATGACTGTTGACTACAGTCATGGTTCATCATGGACAGTAATTGTCAATATTACTATAAGTATCTTCATTGTATCAAAAAGCCATTAATACATAGTTCATATACATACTTCATACAAGTATCAAAATAAGCAAGAAGGCTAAAGTAATAGTGCTGGATAAATCTCTTCTACATCCCTTCCACCAGCCCGGAATCAATGGACTGTATGGGAAGGTACGTTCTTTTTTTTTGAGGGGGGAAGGGATCAATAAATTTTCTTTTTTTTGACCTAGTAAAAAAATATATATGTAAATATATATATATATACATATATGATTGAGGATATTAAAGTTCATGGACCCGGCTGACATCGCTCGGCTGGGAACCCTTGGCCAGACCTGTGCTGCAATGCGGGAACCATTGAATCAAGATGAATCAACTTCGTTGCTGCACAATTTGACACTTTTCTTTGATCTTTGTATGAATTTATATGCTGCTATACAAAATTTGATCTAAGTCCTTCCCCACATCTGTCAGCTATCGACAACGGCGCTCCTTCTGCGTGTCTGCGGTTTCCTCGTCGTCGGAGGGGTCCGGGGTTGCAGCTTCTTTCACCGCCAGTCGCGGGGCACTTGGAACCGCCGGTTCTTCGGTGGTCACGGTGATGGGCCTAGCGGCAGGGGCATCTCCAGAGAAGATTCGGATGGGGAAAGCAGTAGTTTCGTTGGTGCCCCCAGTTGCGCCCGGTTTCTCCACGAAAAGAATTGGCAATGTGAACTTCATCTATGGAGTTGTGAGTCATGTAAGTAGTTTTGACAAGTCCTGTTCCATAGATCTGATTTGTGGAAAATGAACAAGGAGTTGGAGAAAAACGTACGTAAGATGCCTGCAGTTGAACAGTCGGAATATTGCCTGAAACCATTCGGTCCTTGACCGCCCCTCCAAGACTCCAAGACTATGACCTGCCAAGATGAGATCTGCCGAGCCCTTATTCAGTAAATCTAGTACCAACCGCATCATTACACAGGACACTCCTGAAAGCCTGAACAATCGAATGCCAAGATCATCGATCACCTACAAACAATCCGATGGCAAATCATGGTGCCCACTCTTTTCCTGCAGTCTATGGCAACAAATTGCCATTTGTAGCCAGCTATGAAAATTGATCTCAAGACGAGAATCCAGGGAAAGCCCATTTGGTGGTTTCTCAAAATAAGGGAACCCAGAAATCATCCAGTCGCATTATCCAGCATTGATAAACCATCCATGTTTAAGGGATGTTAAGAGTTCATATTTTGAGAAACCCCCATTTCCAATCTGCATGACACGCCTACTACAATCTCATCCCTGATAACACTGGCACAGCACCAAGGCGGCTGCGCTGACATGCTTGGGAGCACATCAAAGCCCTGCCCATCATCTCTTTGTGGACATTGTTTAGGTTTAGACATCAAATGCTGGGATCAACCGATGGCTTTACAGGAAAAATGAAAGGAAACCATCGTGAGATGAAGCATGTTGAGACAGCATCCCCGCTGCCACAGCGATCTCTTAGACCTGAGCGTACCGTTGGTCACACGTACAGCTCTGGCCCGGTGCAATTTCCAAGTTTTTCTCCAGCAAATTGGTTCCTATATGGTGGTTTTTCAAAATAGGGGACGCCAAAAAATGGTTTGATTGCCACTATAAATGGTGACATATAGGATGATTTACGGGTAGCTCGAGTCTGAGAAACCACCACAGGTTTCTATTGCAATTGCTTGGTAGTATAGGGGAGCATGTACCTTGGTTGTTGGTCTTGGTTTTTAATGCCAGAGTAGAGCATGATGCGATTCGAAACGCTTGGTTTTGACACTGCCAATTGCAAGATCATCGAATTAAACATATGTCCGCATCCCTGCAGCTATCCTGCGGCAGCCCGGGCTCCTGATCGATAGCAACTTGGGCGTATCCAGACTTGGATGACAGAAAGGCTCTCCCGCCTGTCATGGTGAAAACGCCCTCGCATGTGAGCTGAATGTCACTACCCGAATGTTCGGAGAAGTACCTATCCAGTGGAGGAGCTTGGTTTAACTTCAGTGACGGTGGTTGATCTCAAACTCATGGGTACTTATCCATGATCATGTATGCAAAATGTTGACCATTCCCATCCTTGGCGTTCATGGCGACAATGACCCCTGGCATGGTGGTAATTCATGGCACCACCGCTTTACACGCTCCATTTGGAAAGGTCCATCAGAGCTTCGAATTGGTAAGCAATTCTTGGAGACAATTTAAACCCCGGATGGAGACATTGAAACACTTGCTTTGCAGTGTGGGATGTCCTGATGCGTTTAAAATCTACTACTACACTGCTTGCCGCAACCTCAATCTTCGAGCCATACTGGATCAATCTGTCAACATCCTCAATTTCAAATCTCATCTCTACACATCACAACGAAAGAAACACTATTCAGAATTTAGATAATAATGTTGGCACCTGATTAGTAGGATGGTCCTCAATAGTGGAAAATTTTTCCAAAATTATTCAGACCCCCAGGAATGTTAGCATGGTCCTCAATTGTGGAAAATGGTTTTTTTGGGAGGTAAAAAAAATTTTCCCCTGGGTAGGTGACTTTGTTCTCTCAGCTTCTCTTTCCTTTTAGCTTTCCTTTAGCTTTACTTTAACTTCCCTTTTCTATTCATCCTTCTAGCTTTCCTTCTAGCTTTTTCAAAACACTCAGCCATCCCAAAGCATCAAATCCCTTATTAAAACCCTTTTAAAAACATTGACCTAAACAATTTTTAAAGAGGGTAGCTCAGGCAGAGGCAAGTTCCTGATTAATGGCTTTGTTGCCATGGTCCTCTATTATGTCCAAAATTTTTTCCCTGGGTAGGTGACTTTGTTCTTTCAGCTTCTCTTTCCTTTTAGCTTTCCTTTAGCTTTACTTTTTCTATTCATCCTTCTAGCTTTACTTCTTCTTTAAAGCAAGACAAAGGGAGATAAAGATCAATAAAGAGAGAGAGAGAGAGAGAAAGAGAAAGAAAGCAAGTGAACAAAGATGACACTGAGACAGCTCAGGATGTGTTTGCTTGAGAAAGAAAGAAAGAAAGAAAGAAAGAAAGAAAGAAAGAAAGAAAGAAAGAAAGAAAGAAAGAAAGAAAGAAAGAAAGAAAGAAAGAAAGGCAAAGGATTGCAAAGTCCAGGTTAAAAAATGGTTGGAAAGAAAAAAACAGGTTTCCCCTTTTTTGGGGGGGGGCCCCCCCCACTAATCAAGAGCCAACATTAATCTGCTTCAAATGTGAGGCTGAATCATTTGGGAAATTGAACCATCCTGAGTTTGCAATCATGACAATCATCTATAAAGCATCATTTACACCAGATGTTGCTATCGCAAATATCGATAGTTCACGAGTACAGTAGCCAAACTTCATCTCCGACCAAAAAGGCGTCGCTCACTGTTGGCAAGTCATGACTTTAAGTTGCAACTGATGGTGAAAGTGTCCATATGAGAATGTAATACTATGGTAATTTAGCCAACTGTACATGCATACATCGACAAGCATACATGATTACAGGATCCACATAATTGCACACAATCAAACCTGTCTACAAAGACATATTCATATATACGCATGCAAAAAATCATACGTAAATAGTAGTAAAGTACATTCTTATAGATCCACATGCTGCATACAAATACATGTGTACATAAACGCTCACTAATATTGCATGCGATTGTTTGCAGAGAAATATGCAGCAGTAGATGCACAAGTAGTATAAACTGGTATACTGGTTGGTGGTTTTAACACCTGTGAAAAATATTAGTCAACCAACTAGTTGATAATAAATACTATGGAAAATAAAAAATGTTTCAAACCACCAACCAGTATAGGATCGTATAGGTATAGTGCCTAGTGCAACTTTGTCAGCTTCGGCGGCGCTGGCACCGACGGTGCAGTGGAGGACGTGAGCGAGGTGCTTGCAGCGGCTCGCAATGACAACTCCTGCGTCCGTTGCGCATGGATTCGCGACGGTGTCATAAATCATGAATTGATATGGGTTAACAACATTTTTGGATGGGTCAATATGGATTAGTGACAATGGTTGATACCATATGCGAGTAGCCGATGATACCACTACTCACTAAACAGCATTTGAATTAACTATATATATATATACTAATGATACCAGTACTGGCTCCTGATATCATTACTCACTGATTCCTGTGACTGAAAGAAGCACTAGTACAGTAATAGTAATCGTGTCATTTCTTGTGCCTTCATCTACATGACTACATACTACCGAGAGTTTCTGACGGTAACTGATGAGAACATGGAAGGTGCCTAATATCCAAAACATAAATTTGCATGATTCGCAACTGCTACTTGTATGGTTCTTTCCATTCCATTTCTTTCATATCTCAGGCCGAAACATGAGCGTACCAGGTTAGGATCAAAAGGTGATAGTAGCGTAGAACCATGGTGCCTGGCGTGGTAGCCAATCTTGATGCAAACTCCAAGGCAGAATTGAAACAGGCGTCCACATCGGAAATTTCTGTGAGACGATCTGGATGCCTTCTCTCAAGGCCAAAGCTTCCGTGATCCCTCTGCAACACGACTTGTACTTGTACTGATTGTTTCATGACTGGTTGGTGGTTTCAACCCTGAAAACGATTCGTCAAGCAACCATTGATTGGTGATTACTAGGGAAAATAAAACATGTTTGAAACCACAAACTAGACGAGGTATGGAAATAAACAATCAATCATGGTATGCGATAGTCTTCTGTGAGCAAAGTACCACCAACTAGACGAGGTATGGAAATAAACAATCAATCATGGTATGCGATAGTCTTTTCTGAGCAAAGTAACATAAGTAAACCATTACACATGCATTTCCATTCATGTGATGATAGAACCTATAATCTACATTCATGTCTGCGCACTTGTATGATGTGAATCATCAGAAATCGACATAATGATAAAGTTGTGAAAACTAAAAACATATGGTCTGCACATGCGTGCATTCAAAGCAGTATAAGTTGCGTGTATATGAAAATGAAACAATGATTAAATCAGTACTGTACATAATATAGTACATATGCATTTTTCAAAAGAAAGTACATGACCACATGCAACAAATCTCCCATGTGCTTACATGTGTGTTTTTTCTTAAACATGTGTGTAATACATCTTTGCAAATTTACATATACATACAATTACATACACATTTCAGAACCAGTATTTTATATGTATACCTAGAGTATAGGTGGAAGAAAAAAACAAACAATAAACAACTTGTGGATTGATGCAACAACCCCAATCCAAAATCCTGTCAACTGCCTGGTCAACTTCCCAATTCCCACAACAGCGGCTCATCAACTTGTCATCAACCGGGCCAAATTTAACAGCCGAAGCAAAGGTAAGTTACTTCCCTCTGTAGAGTTTGCCTCACTGCCCACTGATTGTCCATATTCCTTGGATCCCTTCACTGATCAAGGTGTTGAATCCTCCGGTTTTTCGCACCTTCACTCCAGATTACCGCGATCAGCAGCTGGGCTTTTCATGATTGTTCCCGGAACCCGGAACGAACCCCCCTGGCCCCTATCATGGCCACCACAATCGTTTCATGAATCACTCCAAATTGAGGATCAAAGCAACCAGTCTGCGCGGTGGCCCATGTGTTTGAATGGGTAAGGGGACCCCTCTAAAGCAGTGAATCGAGTCCCCATACTCATTCTGAACCGCACACATGCAAGGATAGAAATAGTCTGGGTACCAACGCCAATCATCACCCAAAGAAAATAAATGAAAATGATCCTAGCATATCGTAGCCAACTCACAGCAATTGGTTTTAGCGCTGAAACGTCCGATGGTGCAAACCAGGAGAGACAACTGCATCCATGGGATCCCGCAACACGATTCTCACTTGAGAACTACGGCGTCACCCTTGAAGATAGCCATTTTTGGACTACAATACGGTATTTCCCCGTGGTCAATGAATGATGAATCATGTTCCAGAACAATTCACCGTTGGAAGACACAATCAGCTCGCACTTGGTTGTAACCAAGCCAACCAACCGACCAACCGACTGCTTGTAGCCATGCAACGGCCATCACTGCCCTGTGTCCTGTTCCAGGGCGGCCACTTTTGCTTTCAGCCCGTCGTAAGCCTTTCCAAGGCAGCTAGGTATTTCCCTTGACGGTCTCCGGTCCGAGAGATTGCAAGAGTTAATGATTTATGAAGCTGGATCATAATTCATCCTGGTCGATGCATTAATCAATGTAAATCCATTCTCAGCCACCAAAACGTAATCCATCTAGAATTTTGGTATGGACATGAAGTTTGTCGCATATGTGCATTCACCTGATGCCTAAACATGTACTTTATCTTGAATACATTTAGACGTTGTCCATGCAAAGCCACTTTGACTTAAAGTCACCCTAGCTTTCAATGCTGAACATATCTTCTTGACATTGATCGCTCAAACAACAGCAAAGCTCCAAAGTACTTGTGAAAAAAAAACAAATGATAATGCAGTCAAAGCAAATTCAGATCCAAGGATACTTGTATATACGTATGTACAGTATGTATGCATATATATCTGTCAAGGGATCACGGGTCAAATGCATTGTTGAATCAGCTTGGAAGGAAACAACATCCATCTGCGTTGGATTCACTATCACTTCTTCTGAAAAGAGTGTATCCCACTATTTTGACCAAATAAAATTGGGTCTGGTTGGTGGTTTCAACCCCCCATGAGCGATATCAGTCAACCTTCCTACCATTTGTTTTTAAAGGTTTATAATTTATACTATAGGAACTAGGAACAATAAAACATGTCTAAAACCACCAACCAGAGTTTGGGTGGATGTTCAACAAACAAGGATTCATGCTCTTGGTTATCCTACGCTCCGTGGGCCAAGGTGCTACAAACGGCTTGGCTGTTTGCATCAGCCATGATGTCCATCCCAAAACTTGAAACCAACGACTAAGCATCACCGATGATATCCGAGCATATCACTACTCTCACACTACTATCTGGCCAACATCACTACCTGGTCAACTCCATATTGCGACTCTTCTCCATCAGCTCTTATCTTACAACCACCTGTTTGAGGGGACTAGCTATATCACACGGCAGTCTGAGTCTTCAACACCAAACCGCTGAGGTCACTCCTCCAAGCCGCTCCTGGCCGCCAGCTCCCCTGTACTAAGCCGGGCTGCCGGGAGACCCCCCGGCCTCCCGATCTCCCGAAGCTCCCCCCGCGCCTCCAACATTTTGAGGCGCACGCTTTGCCACGACGCATCCAGCAGCTCTTCGAAACTCTCTGAGCCATCCGTCATGGCCCCACCGGTCGCGGCGCCCCACGGGTCACTGAGCCACGTTACGCGGTCAAAGCACTGATCAAATCTGGGAGATCCATTGAGTGGATCTTTGGGAAAAAATCAGTTCACTTGATTGGATGACTGGGAAAAATCCAGTTGATTCAATGATCAGAATGAAAGCTGTATGGATGTTGTTCTATCTGATTTTTTTCGGGACATTGATGATTCCATGCGATGTTCGTTCTTGAAAGCATGACAGAAATCCTGCGAATTCGTCCGGATCCCGTGTGGAGCTTTCGTGGGCCACAGCATTCCAATATTTCAGGTATGTTCTCCTGGGCGAAGAACTATCTTTGTGATGGCCTTTACAAAAGTTGCTGTGACCCTGTCGAGTGGTTTCAAGCTTGTGCAATTCTTACCAAACACTGAATAATGAATATACAGCACAATTTATGAAATGTCCATTGTTCACGAACATGACCCCACCAACTGTGAACAATGCTACCGAAACTAGGCTGATGCCACAAGGGGAATGACATTAAATCCAGTCAATCGGTTGATATAAAAAAAACTTTAACAGGTTGGATATTTGATGTCAATGTACTGTAGCTCAAAAAAGTGTTTTGACAACACCCAACGGGCAGGGTCCATCGACAGTAGTGGTGCAACCAACAATGGACGATTAACAACTGCACAGAACTGCACAGAACTAGTTCAATGCTACTTATTCAATTGCTGCCGGGAATCTACCAGCTTCGGCAAGCAATGGCCATCCACGGCCAATCCACTCATATATCCATTCTACTTGTCCGTTCTACCTGTTCTTCGACTTCGCAAAGTTACCCAGTTTGACTTGTGCGACATTGGCCCAGGGATCGGAGCGGCCTCGCCCAACAAGTCGCTGGGGCCAAATAGAAGGTCCACAGTACTCATATGATTAGAGTAAAATTGTGATCTGGTTGGTTGATTATCTTACTAGGGTGAATCATATGGCTGACTACTATGGCTGATGAATTCTCTGCATGGTGGATTTTTAATATTCAATCATGTCCAGCACAATTATGGCAGCATAAGCTTGCTCTTCCAAACACATGACCATTTGAGGCACCTTCTAAGCTCTCCCAAATCAGGCCACAATGAGCTTTGGTCCTATTCAGTTCAAACAAATGTCACGGTGAGATTGAACAAACCGTCTCCAAGAAGGATGGCTTGCACCGTTTCAACAGTTCGATGTGTTGTTTTCGATTTGCCCCCCCCCCACTTATATATGAATCTATTAAATCAAAGCTCTGGTGATGGCCATGCATTCAACAAATTATGATCTGATTGATTGATGGATGGATGGTTGGTTGGATGGATGGATGGATGGATGGGTGGATGGATGGATGGGTGGATGGATGGATCGATGGATGGATGGATGGATTGATTAAGGGGGTACACCCCAGCACATGTGTTCTGCTACCTTGAATGAGATGCCAAACAATTTGAAGGCCAACCCTGAGTTGCCATGCATACACACTCATCAGGGGATCATAACAGCTCAAACACATTTGGCATTGAAAGCGTCCCTTGGCAGCAGCCTGCTGAAAAGGCTGGATCATCCAATCATATAATTCTCAGATACTGCTGATGATCCCGGTGGTGCCAAACCAAACATCACCATGGTTCCACTGCGCCTCTTGTGCAGTCAGGATGTAAAAAACCTCGAGGCCACCAACAGCTGGTAGATCAACACTACCACGACCATTATACAGTACCTATACCATGGTTATTTTTTCATACTTCCAGTTTGATTTCACATTGTGGTGACTGTTAGGATAAATATACCTTGCAAATTACGATAGATTGTTGTAAAATCACATCACTCATTTGCAAAGGACTCCCTTCTGGAATGCCCAGCTTTCGACATTAGGTGTGGACATTGACCGACGATAAGGGTTTGATTCTAGTTGTAGTTGTTGTCCCAAAACACTGTTATTTGATAGGCCCGTAACCATCCCAGAGTCCGGGCTGAAATGGTGACCGAACGGAACAACATGTTCAAGAGGAGGCTGAAAAAGAGAACTCCGAGCCAGGCCTGATGAGAGTGAGAACGTTACCTTTCTTAGAGTTACCCTTCCACCAACGAATCAACATATATCCCCCCGAATCCCAACAAGGAATCAAGTAGAGACCGAGTTTTCAAAGCCTCATCTGCAAGGGTCGGTCTGGGGCAAAGTCAGGTGTCCAACGTCCAACACCAGGAAATTGGAGCCTGCAAGAGGCATCCCTCTTCTTTGAGATAGAACCTTCCGTTGGCGCCAAAACTAGGGGACACCCCGAATGGTTTGGTTTCCCACAGTAACCACTTTGTAAACTATGAATTTGCATGAATTTGCTTCTTTTGAACCATCATTCACCACGACCAACCATGGGGACCAACACCACAACCGATGCCGGCCGCCACACCGCAACCGATGCCGCCACGTCCAAGCTACACAACCCTTCCTCGGCTCAGCGGCACACCAAGCAAATCCCACATGATATCACATGATGCTTGGCGGCTGACAAAGGAAGTGCTGCTGATGGCCGCACCTCTGCCTGCTCCCTGAGTGTTACCCTTCAAATCTCTTTGTTTACTTGCGAACCATTATAGTTTATAGTTGAACTTCAATAGTTGCAATTGATCTTCATTGCCAAATAGTTCAACTGATTGCAACTAGTTTCTCTTGTTCGGATGAAGTTCAACTAGTTGCAATGACCCTGTGACCGCGCTTATGGACCTGGACCAACAATGTCCATGGCAACTCCTCGTGATGTATTGATCATCACGCGCAGAGACCTCCAAATCCCAAATCCGTTTCGGTGCAGGAGCACCATGATCTACTGGATTTTTTGTTTCAAACCAATGTGATTTTGAAATTTAGACTTGCTCAGAGTTACTCTCGTACCTCAGGAGAAGGTGTTTGAAAAGCTTGGATTGCAAGTGCAAGACTGTAGATTGTGCATCTCTTATGTGACATGTGCCAAGCACCAAAATAAATTCTCCGAAACCATGGTGCAATCCAGCATCGGCGGTAACAAAACAAGTAAGAGACTGGTAACAAAACAAGCTGTGGACATGTTTCGGTCTCTACTTAACAGGGGTCCATTTGGTACATTACATGGTTCATGATCTTTAACCAAAACAATTGATATCGATTCATCATTAGATATACCGTACAGTGAGTCATTATCATCATGACCAATGGTATTGAATGTCATATATATATAATCATTACTTCGTCAAACATGTTTCAAACCATATGAAAAACGTGCTTGTCAACCAATCGTTTGTTAACAATACGCAAGGAACAATAGAATATGTTTGAAACCACCGGCCAGGTAGTTGTTCAACCATTGTGATTATTTACTATCCCTCACTATTAACCATTATTCATGGCTATAAATCCCTCAAAATGTTTGAAACCAGCAACCACTGAACCAAACCATTAGGCCTACAATTACAGAAACATTTAAGTCCGTAACCATCTACTCATGTTGAGTCAACTATTGTTATTTCAACCATGAGCTTTCTTCTGTCCCTTTGCCCAGCGCAGTGCTCCAAGTGTTCGAGGTTCGAAGCCACCATGCGGTCCCGTAGCACCGAGGAAGCAGCAGAACCTTAAGGCCGAGACATCGGCGGAACATGAGTCAACTGAGAATGACAAAAACGGTGGTTTCTTAAAATGGGGGTACCCCAAAAATAGTTGGCTTATTAGTTCCGGGAATCAGTGGTTGAAAAACTAAAATGACAACTTTCAACTGGACACATTCACGAACGGACATGAAGCAATCATCAATTCACAACCAGAATGACAGGCAATGTTCGGGAGGGCATTCGATTCTCGATGTAACTGCTAAAATACAACTTGTGATGGCAATCAAAGAGTTTTCCCGGTCTTTCCAAACATGAGCACAGGAAATCCTATTGAAACATCATTGGTGCAAACATCCAGCACATCTGTCGCCACAACTATGTCAGCTCTAGAAACGAAAGCGCGCCACGCCGTTCTGAATTGCAAAGCCAGCAAAACCTTCCTGTCACGCCACGAGAAAATGCTTGACAAAGGCTTAATTACTCTGATTGACAACCAGAATGGTTACTGATCATGGTTGAAAATGGTTTCCAAGTGCAGTGTATGATTGCACCGCTTTGTAACCATGATCAACCAGCCAATGTTAAGCCCCACTACAGATTACCGATCATGTAGTTTTCTTCCATGTCTGTCAAGAAGGGTTGTCAGCACTTCAGGAGTTGTGAAGACCAGCAAAACCTGCACAATACAAAGGTGCCCGACATGCACAAATAACCATGATTCAAACAAGGCTCCTCTATCCCATCAGAAGTGAGGAAGAGCCACCATCTTAACACATGGATACATCGATTGAAATGTGTGTACGCCAAAATTCACTGAACGCAACAGCTGTTTGGAAGGCAACATCTACACGCTGGAAGCGGTGGTATTCTGATGCATGGTACTGCAGCTGTTCAAACATGTGGTCTCATGCATCCACTTACCTCAGTGTCACATTGATTTTCTGTCCTCGATCATTAACCAGCTCATATTCTTTAGCACGCAGTCAGACGAATCAACCGAGTGTGCTAAGCGTTCTCGACTAGCTCATCAGTCGAATATTTCCCATATGTTCTTTCTCTCACTAGCCAGCTTCTATCGTTCAGGCACCATGATTAAGCCTTACTGTCTTGTGGTACTATTAGTTTGCGCTTAGTAGCCGCGAGGAACGCACACCCTTCCAGCTTTTCACGAAGAATCCCAGCTCAATTGCTGGGGTCTTCCATGCAATCATGCCTATATGGATCTCCCATGAAGCTTAGACAAGCCATTTAGCAAAGATAAATCATCAGCTAGCAAGTGGGAGATAACACAAACGACGCTTAAACCACATACTAATTCAACCATGAAGAAACCAATGGTGGTATATGTTGTTTTGGACTAACCATGATTAACCATTATCAACCATCATTTCACCGTAGCTTAACCATCATCAACCATTATTGAGCATGACTCAACAACTATTCGCGATATTTCACGATCACTCGACCACCATTAATCATTACTCAACCACTATATTAACCATCACTCCATCACTCAACCACTATCAACCATCAATTTTGGGGCTGTCATCAATGTCCCCTTAGGCGTAGGTCAGCGCAGGGCTCCTGGATGCAAATCTCTCTGCACCGCGCAATACCAAAAGTGCCTTGCAGCAGCGGTCGCAATGACAAAGCACATGAGCTCATCAATGTTTTGATGGTTACTTATCAGCAATGGTTAATATGTGTGTTTATAGCTTATCACATGTCAATGTCGCTCAATTGTGATGGCTGTACTTGTTTAGGCGAATGAACCATGATTATACCGCATGGTGACCATAGTCATGGTAAATTTCACGGTTTATCAGATGGCTAATCAGGTGCTTGATCGAGGTGCATCGTTGGTAAACATGATCTAAGTGTAGTTAACATAGTTCATGAGTGGTTCATGATGGTTGATAGTGAAGAATAGTAGTTGAGCATAGTTCATCATGTGAATGATGCATATATTAATATTGATCATAGTTTTTAATGGTTTGTAAAAATGTCATTGAACATGATTAATAAATATGATGAACCACGCAATCTCGGCTCAACATGAGTCCCGGATCTGTCTAAAGTTAATTTCTGTTGCAGGAAATCACCAAGTGTGGGCTCAGCATCAATGGAAGAACCAACTGAAATGGAGATAGTATATGTGAAGCATGGAAAAATAAAACAAACAATGCCACGCACACCCTTGTACATGTATCTGTACATTTGCTCTTGGGAGTAAATCACATCTGTGTATAAAGTGTTGTTGATGGGTACATACATCAACAACACGATGAACATAGACCGAGAAGATTGGCGAGGGTGTTAAATGACACACCCAGGCCCCCCCCCCCACACACACACACACACGAACACAAAGAGTATGTGAATACATGTGGATATGACTGGCAACATCCAGGCATAGTTAAACACTAAATCTATAGTTCCTCAAACACTCACACAAATGTGCTTATGTTCAAACGCAATGCTGATCAGTCAAGTACCACCTTTCAAGAATTGGTGCTGACCGTCAGACAGGTTCCACAAATTGCAGAGGCCTCTATGTAGCATCCTGTACCTATGTCAGCTGTGATGGTCTCATGGCCCACGGGCAGCGCTCCACTCTTCAGTGTACACATTCTATATCTCAAGTAGTTGGTGCAAGCATACCAAAATAAGATTTTTCAACAGCGTTTTCGAAAGAACCCAATCAGAATATCTCATGACTCATGACTCATCAATCCCTCAAAGACTTGGGAATGACTTCCCAGTCAACATTGAGTTGAGATATGTTGAGAATGTGGCCACGACATTGACACAATGAAACCTGGTTGCCAGTGCCATTCAAAGCGCCACCTTCCCATCAAGATTCAGGTTGCCTGGCCTTTCAACACCCGCGCATCGCTGCCTGTCGAATCACAAAGGCGAAGTGGCATCACATGAACAGGGAGGGAAATCCACGTTTCATGGTGATCATGGTGAACAACTAAATGGTTGACATGCTTAAGATGGGATAATGCATCAGAATGGTGAAGCTGGATTCACAAGAGGGTATAACAGCCAACAACACTTTGTTCCGCCTCTTGTGGATCCTTTCACTGGATGACGTGTCCGAAAATCCGATCAACTAGTAGAATCAACATGAAGAACTGTTATGATTCTACACATACACTTTTATACAATCAAATTTAAAAGCATAATGTACACATATAAATATATGCGCATACAGGAATTGCATGTATTCAAATATATGCATATAATAGCCGATACACATATATACACAAGCATACATCTACTTATGACAGCACAATAGCACAATCAAATTACATCTCATCGCCAAAATGGTATTGTCCATGACTGGTCACTGGTGTACCCTATTTAAAAAAAAAAAACTGCTGGTTTTCTTACACACCATGGTCAAACCCACCATCCCCCAAAAGCATCATGGCACCCCTTCACCACTTAGTCAGATGCAAAACCGCTCACTGCGAACTCTTCAACAATTAACTTCTTTCACTTCTGGATTCCGCATTGCAAATGATTGGTTTTAGAATGAAAAAACATTCACCCTGGGAAGTGAACTTGTACCTACACGGCTATCGTCAAAATATGCTAAAGCAACTGGGAACTGGGAAACATAAACGAAACAACTGAGAAATCAAAGTACCCGGCAGGGTCCAGTTTTTTTGCTGGAATCCATTTTGATATGAGCAGCGCTGCAATAATGAACTCCCATTCATGTCATAAAATGATTTTGCAAAAAAATACCTTGGGAAAAGTTGGCGAAGGAAAGAAACCACTAATTTGGCTGAACTGACAGCCCGTGGGAGGAACATCCCGTCGTCGTCCAATGTTCTTTTTTCTGGCGGTCCAAGTTGCTGTGATCCATGTAAGTGAGTTGAGAGCACCCTTGGTTGCTGTTTTACCATTGAAAGAAACACAACAGATGAGAACTAGTTGTGTTGGGGCATTGTTTTCAAAACCAAAAAGGCACACTACTCATGGTTTCTGCTCGCCAACTATGATCAACAGGTTGATGCCAGCCAGTCAACCCCGTGCAGCATCTACCCTTGAAGCTCATTGCGCTGTTCTGTTCATGTTACTTCCACGTGTCCACGTCATGACAATCTCGAGAATAGGCCAGGCTGGTTTGAGGTTGTCGAAACGTCGCTGTACTTGGGCAGCCCATTTGAGCCATGCCATGAAACAAATGATACTCTATTGATTGTGGTTGACACATCCTGCATGGCTATATAATCCAGGTACGGTTGAACCCCCTACGTTTCAATTCTGGATGGTCAATTGGGATTCTTAACACAATTCGATCATCAGAACTTGCAACCACAGCCCTCCTGAAGGCCTTCCATACAGCCCTCCTGTGGGCTTTCAGAAACAGCTTACCACTAAACTTACAGTAGTCATTTTTTCCTGGCAAAATGATAAGTCCGGATAACTTGCATGAAAACATGAAAGAACTTTGAGCATCAAATCAACAGCCCTTGTCACACTGGCTGGTTGGTAATTCCCGGTGTATCCATGTAGAGAATGCCTGATATGATATCTTTTACTATGCATTCAACCAGAAATGGTGGCAATGCACCAACCAGTGGAGGGTCGCAGCCACATCCCCGGCCTGGAAATGCATCCATGTCCTTGAAAATGTCGACGCCTGCTCGCAGGTTTCCACCATTTTGACCTTTGTGCTAGTGCAGACATGAGCAACTGACCAGCCATTACCCTGAATAGGAGAGTTTTCCAAATGTGTTTGATGTTTGTCGCACATGTATGTGAATAACCGTAAGCCATAGACAAAATGGCCCACTATGGTTGTGTCACCATGGGGCAAACATCATCACTGTTGAAGTAACAGGTCCTGTCAGAATCATCCAACTAATGTCCCTTGGCTGGCAATCCTTTTGTGTAGATACAATCACAAATGCAGTACATCATACATGCACTACGTAAAGATGTGAACAATTGCCTGCCCACAAGGATTCACCAACATGGCACCTGGTCTTCTTGATGGGACATGCTGGGACTACTGAATTATTGCAAGGTGCAATCGAACCCAGCTGCAGTGTCCACCACCTATGTAGAAAGGTTTCGGCTCCAGCAAGTAGATTCCAGGGTCACTGGAGAGCTCTGTGGGCCTCGACGCTGGGAACCGCTGTCATGACGAGTTGTGAAGCACCACTGGTGGCTGGTTACTTTCATGGTGATGGTTCAGGAATGAGTCAATGGTCAGTGCCGGGTGAATGCCTGGTGAATTGATGGTCCACGATGCACCCTCAAGATTGATGTCAAATGCCTTTTGAACATGATCATTTTAAGGCTTGGCTGAAGGGGTATCTTCTCATCTATGGACAGGCCGACGGAGGCAAGGAATATATCGTGTCGGATCAATGGTGTCATACGAGCACTTCTCAAAGGGCCAAGCGGCCAAACACAATCAACATGTGATCATGCAGCTGCGTTGTTTAGAAACATGGTATGGGTGAACTGAACGGCAACCATCGCACGCATATCACTTCATTCTTCCTAGAGAAATTGAAAGTTTCAAAGGTCAAGGAAATTGAGTTTTGCCATGTATTGTCAAAGTAGGATCAATGAAGCTGTGAGGGGTACCTCTTTGGTCGGAAATCATCACATATTTTCAGTCAGATTTACCAAAACAGGGGATAGCTGTGAAGATTCCTGACAGAATCCATCCTGCTCACCTTATCAGGCTTTGACTCCGTGCTGAGTCACTGCAAACACCAACCGGGACCAAACTTGGCAGAATCTACACCACAACTTGGAGATATTTGGACTGGGGTTATGACATGAGATCTGTATGACTGTATGATTGCTCATGAAACATCATTGAAGAGTGGGTCTGCATGAACTGCCTGCCATGCGTTCATTGAGGGTCTCTGACAAGATCAACTAGTTGCGGTACTCAATACTCACAATTCATTGTATATATATATACATAAAAATAAATATTTCAGTATATAAAAAACATATATATTATATCAATATGTATTTATATATATATATGTATACATATAAATGCATGATAAATACAAGATATACGTATATAGACCCATGATGATTGGGTGCCTGAAGGCACCGCACTGCAACCGCCCGCGAAGATCATCTGCCTGATCAACGGGTGACCATGGGCGCGGCCCTGGAGGCGTTGTCAATGCTCCAGGGGATATACCAACAGCATCCAACAACCATGGAAAAATAATCAACAAAAAGCGCAAAGAAAAAAAGGCATCACCCCAAAAAATCACCCAACAACTGAGGACTATTTTCACAACCAAACCTATCCAAAAATCACATTGCACTGCTGGGTTCTGGTCGGTTGAACGCCAGGAGTCTCATGGGTCACAAATTCCAGCCAAGTAGATTTGATGGCGCTGAGAAGTTGTGGGTGTTGTAGGGCCCATGAAATCCATGAACACTGATTGAAAAAACCATCTTGTTGCGCTGATCTTGAACGGTTCCTAGTGTTGCTCGATCCTTTTGGTTGATTATGTCCTCTCAGTTCAGGTCTCCAGCAGCTGGCACCCCAATTATATATAGAGCTTAAAACAATGGCATTGTTCATTCTATTTGAGCCGAAAAACACTACCCCGAAACAATCACCCCATGAGTAGTTCTCCCAAACAATTGCAATGGCACAGGCATAGGTATTGAGAAATGCGGATCGCTGATGCTTGTTGTTGATGGTTGCTGATCATCCACAGGCACCCTCCCATCTTCGACGCCTCCTGTGGCTCTATCAGGCACGCGCTCGCAAAGTCGTGCAACCTTGGGGACAAGATCCCAACGATAGCAACTCATTGGCCCTGCAAAGGGGAACCCGCAAACAGCAACGCTGTGCAAACACGTTGGTGGTGGCCGACCTTGGGAAGTGGTGAATTGGTGGTTATGAGCGAGTCTTAATAGCGCCAGCATTCACCGACATTGGCCCCTGCTTGGAAACCTAACTCTGGTTGGAATGAACTCGACATAACCCAAGCACCAAAATCCAAAATGTTGCTTTCTGAAAACAGAAACGATTCTGTTCATTTCTGTTCCAATCCAACCAACTAGGGGAGCTTAACATAATCTAACTACTTCTGGACAATTACAATGTTTCCTGCTGCTTACACGGCCTGAAGTCGTAGAATCCCTGTTCCCCCCTAAAGACAGCGACAGGACCCTAGGAATGGCACAAACACACCGTGAGGAAGCCATCGATTTCCAGGTTCCCAAACACGAAACCAGGCTTCTCTGCGTCGAGGCATGCCTTGGACGAGACGCTGGGTAAAATGTGCGCCTTTGGTGTTTGAAATCTTGTAATGATGATTGATAGCAGTTAATAACATGTTGGTAAATGGTCAATGGTAGTGGTTGTTGAACCATTGGCCATGAGCCCTTCTAAATATGGTTAAACACATTAATGGTAGTTGTTTCACTATAGTTAATGTCAACCTGTCAATAATAAACCCCAAAAAAATAAAGTACACCCAAATCCCGTTTTGCAATAATAAACCCCCACCAAATAAAGTACGCCCAATTTTTTTGGGCGACCAAACTTGGTGGAAAAAAATGAACCCTGTCCTATCTTTTCAAAATTACATTCAAGAATGAGGCAACTCATTTAGCAATACTAAATTCATGAACCAAATGTCCGATGTCCGAAAAAGTTATAAGCCTCAATTGATCAATTCCTAATTTAAAACCCTATCCGGCAATTAAAAAAAATAATCTCACGCAGGGGGGAACCTTGAAGCTTGAGACCCTCTAAATAAAATGTTTGTTCTTAACCCCCTTAAATAAAGTATTTTCATCTGATGGTCTCTATTTTTTCAAATCATCTTTAACAATTAGGCAATTCATTTAGAAATGCTAAATTCATGATCCAAATGTTGGATGTCTGCAAAAGTTCTCAGTCCTCAATTGATCAATTCTGAATTCACCACCCTCTCCGGAAATTAAAAAAAACATCAATCTCACAAAGGGGGTAGCCTTGAAGCCCGAGACCCTCTAAATAAAATGTCTGTTTTAACCCCCAAATAAAGTATTTTTATCTGATGGTCTCTATTTTTTCAAATTATCTTTGAGAATTAGGCAATTCATTTAGCAATACTAAATTCATGATCCAAATGTTGAAGAGTTCTGGTTTAATTATCCTTAACAGTTAGCCAATTCATATAGCAAAGCTAGATTCATGATCCAGATGTTGAAGAGTTCCGGTTTTAATTATCCTAAACAATTTGCCAATTCATTGAGCAATGCTAAATTCCTGATCCAAATGCCGAAGATTTCCGGTTTTTTAATTATCCTAAACAATTTGCCAATTCATTGAGCAATGCTAAATTCCTGATCCAAATGCCGAAGATTTCTGCTTTTAATTATCTGTAACAATTAGCCAATTCATTTAGCAATACTAAAATCTCTTCTGGATTTCCAGCCAATTGGATTTCTTGTTCGTCAATTCAAAACAATCGGATCCTGCTAAATAACTTTATCTAAATTTATTTAGGGGGGGTTGAAAGAAGGGGGGGTATTATTTACAGGTAAACATTATAAGGGCTAATGATGGCCTAATAATTGTCAATGTTAATGATGGCTCTAGTAATCAAAACCACAATCTATACACAGATTTCAAACATGTTTGGATATGCGGAATGCGCTTTCGGCCTCCTGCTGACTTGGGCACGGTTATCAGTCCTGGCGCCATGATATCTGGGACCAACAGTTGGAGCCTTATTGGAGACTATCCTATTCCAGGGGCTGAGAATTTGATTCCAAGTCGTCAACAACAGGAACAGTTTTTGTGTCCGATCTGAACAAGGGCACAGCGGAGTGATGTCAATCAGTCAGCCATTGCTTTCTTTTTATTGTAGCAAAGTTGTAGAAGCTCCAGCAACGTCAAAACATTCACAATGTCGCACGCACATTCAGGGTTTACCGTTTACCATTTGACATGAACCCTCAAAACGGTGAAATCCATGTGGACAGAAATGAAAATACGACATGTGCTTGTGTAAAGAAAGGTAAAATAGATTTAGGCATATGTAGGCTAGAGCTGATTGATCTGATTGGCTTTCCTCATGATCATCTGGCTGTGGGTCAAAGCCCCGTACCCCTAGTTTCCCTATCATTAACCATTGTTTTCCCTATTATCACTGGTTATTATCCTCCATTATTAGTTGGTTAATATTGACCCATAGCCATCTTTTCCTCATGATCATCTAGGGATCATTGGGGCGCCTGCAGCTGATGCCCTCCAGGTCTCCCAACGCGCTGGCATGCCTCTATGGCAGCCTGGCCACCAGGAGAGCAGCAAGATCCAACATCCATGTGCCAAGGCTAGGGGGTACCGACCTACGTTACCTATGGTTACCTGAGTTTGTAGAGGTGATTCCAATAGGTATACATCAACGAACGAGTTATATCCATGTGCCACCTTAAAACGTGGAGTAGCACACCTGGGAGAATCACTAGAAATCACGACTTCTTGCTTGGGATCATCTGCTGCATTGTGACCCACTGAACGGATCACCAACAATGTTTTGCACCACAGGCACTAACGTTACAGTAATTTGTTCAGAAATCGATGGTTAGGAATTTAAGATCTTTGTTGTAATTTCTTCAGACATGTTCAGAAATCATGTTCAGCGTATCACATGATCTTTGAACTGTCGCGTCGCAAAAACTGTTCCAGTGACGTGCGAAGCCTGTTGGATTCCAAGTATAGTTTAGTAGCTGGTTCATGGGGACAACACAGAATGATGAATGATTGAATGCTGTTTTGTTGGGTTATATAGGAAATGTATCCGGATTGCATTGTTGGGCATCAATGATGTTTCCAATGGGTTAGAAAACAAATGTTGAATGGTCGAATGGTTGATCTACCCAGGTCCTCAAATCATAGGAGCTGTTCAATGGTCGCCCACCATACGTCAGAGTCATAGGTAACTTGCACCGGTTCACGTCGTTGGGGTACTTGCACAACGAGAAACCGTTGGCCTCCAGGAAATTGCTGGTTGCAGGTGGTTGAAGTCAGCGTCAGGTTACTGAATAATTGGATCACGAGCATCGCAGCATGGTGGTTGAACCACCCCGTCATGAAGAATATGTGCAAGTCAACCAACCTGGCTTGTGTTAATACGCCAATGTCATGTAACCACCAACCACCACCCACCGACCACCACCCACCAACCACCACCCACCAACCACCACCCACCAACCACCCCCTTGTCAATACAACTGGGCAAAAAATGTCAATCAAAGCACCAATCAGTCATCCCTCAGATCCAAGTGGATGGTCTGGAGCTAACAAGAGGACGGCTCCTGGACATTCCATGAGCCAGAGTCTATCCAGCCGTCACTGGATGAAGCGAACATGATTTACCAAACATTACCATCCACCTGCAAAAATGATCCCGAAGAACAACGAAAAAGATTCATGCCATGTGGCTTTGTTGCCTTGACCACTTTGAATATTTCCAGTATATTGCTGGATTTGTCTGGGTATCCATACATCAAGCTATTTCCCATCAATGGAGATTTTTCATCAAGAAACCACTGCCCCCAACACCATCGATTTTAAAGGTTACAACCCGTGTAGGTGTTTCTCAGAAAACGGGACCCCCCCAATCATCCCTTAATATCCCTCATGAATCGTTTGTACAAATAACTAAGCATTTTATAGGATTCCCTATTTTGACAAAGCACCAGATTTTCGAGGCTACAAAGCCTATCTTTTTTCGGGGCACTGGGGTGGCCTCAACCATCAACCTTCGCCGCCTCAGGATGTTCATCACCCAGCGGCAGGCAAATCACGTCTCCTGCGCCGAATCCGGGTGCCTCACCCCCGTAGCAACCATGAATCTGGAGGGAGACTCAGTACCCTCAAATGACTGAATGTCCATGATGTTTGATTATGTTTGATTGCTACGAGTATGAATGCGCAAACATCAGTTTGTTTGATTTGTATATTCTTTGGGAGTGCAAACCATTGATATTGGTGAACAACTTGCATGAAACATGATGAAGCGCTGCGGGGTAGAACTCTAAGAGTACCATAATATGTGGGCTTTCCCACAATTGACCGGTACCAAGATACAACAAAGGAAGAACAACAACTTGCTGATCTGGATAACTTGGCACCCAGTGAAATGAACACCTGGGCAACAAATGCAAAAACACGACGTGTATGCCATGCGAGGCAACAAGGAAAATGAATACAATACAATACATGATCTTGAACGTGTTGAAGAAGTGGATGGTAGAATCAGCTTTCTGATGGCACGTTAGAATCAGCTTTCTGATCTGCTTCCATGCTGGAGTCAACAATTCCTGAGAATCAAACACACACACACACACACATCTGGTCAAACTAAGCATTCATGTGTACACATACGCAAGGTCACTCCTATCCAACGGAACAACCGTCCTGAAGCTTTAAATGAGCCACCGGCAGTAGCATCAAAGGACTGCGCGCAGCATTGGTACAGAACGGCAACAGTTTGGGACCGGCACAGAGTGTGTTCAACAAGACTATGGAAGTTCTGCCGCGCATTTGACAATTGACAGGCCCTGGTTGACTTGAATGCTCGGGAGGGGATTTGGAAACGGCAAACTGGAAGCCGCATTTAACAATTGGATGACCCTTGGTTCCCAAGAGATGATAAATTTGTTTCGCATCTATTTCAAGCAAATGCGTCCAAATGTTGTGTTGATGGGGTCTCCGCTATGACAGGACAACACGTAGCATTGTGGCAAGTGAATTCATATTAGCGATCAACTTGAGAACAGACCAGCATCGACACAAATGGTCACAAATGGTCACAAATGGTCAAAAACAACATCACCAGCAAAGCATTGACTGATCGTTGCAACAGTCATAGCATCATGTTTGTGGTCATCATTGTCCGCACTGTCATGTCGCTTCATCGTCACTATCACTGTGATCCTGGCTACCTCTCACTGAACACTTTTGATAAACCATACTCATTGTACACAAGGCAATCACCATGACTATAACAAGCATCATCATCACACTCTTGTTCCTACCTGTATCATTCTTGTTCATCCTTTAATCCATGCGCATTATCATTCAAATAATCCTAAACATCCAGCTCCATCATGGTTTACAGGCAAGCAACTATCAACAAATCAACCCAAACACATCAAAACCCTTTTCATCAAGATCAGAACCATCAGCATGATCCCATCATAGATCATCAGAATCATCACCATCATCATAAGTGCCATCCCAAGTCTCATGATTGGTTGATTTTGGTTCTAAATCGAGTCATTGTCATCAAGAACAATACTTTGGCTCAACACACGAAGTGACGTTGTTTCCACGACTCACCTGATGACAGGCATGACAGCCTGATGACAGCAGGCCTCTACCGGTTCAACGGCTTGCCACATT
Source organism: Symbiodinium kawagutii (assembly GCA_009767595.1). Lineage (NCBI taxonomy): Eukaryota > Dinophyceae > Suessiales > Symbiodiniaceae > Symbiodinium > Symbiodinium kawagutii. Next base: position 665,245 of record VSDK01018139.1, read on the forward strand.
CCGCAGAGTCGCACCTGCCAGGGGTTCTAGCAGCCGCAAGGCACAAAGGTCGTGGGTGGCGCAGGGCTGGCCTCGTGAGCCACATAGAGGACGGTCTTGGGGTAGCCTTGCAAATGGAGTTCTGATGCGAACTGAAAAGGTCATAAACAATTTCTGGACCAACACTTGTGACTGAAAACAATACCAATTGAATATCTTATGATGCCTTTATTCTTGGGATGTGAACAAAAGGGGGGGTAGAAGATTTTGAGCAACGGCCAAATGACCTCAAACATGGGGGAAAGGTATTTTGTTGTCAGCAGCGTTGATGGGATCCTCATCGACCCATACAATATGTGGCATGACGTGTGGCTATGGCCCATGGCCCATGGCAATCAATTCAAACTGGCCACAGGAACCAGCTTTCAGAGATCTGTCCAGGCACTCAGGCAATGTGAAGGGATAAGCAACGGCGCTGTTTGGTAGGTGTAGCCCCCCTTCCTTCATGCATGGATTATCATAAACTGCTGGTTGTTGGCAGTGATACCTTCATGGGTGGGAAAAACCAAACAAAAAAAATGGTATCAACTCAATGACCACTCAAAAACAAATAATATATCAGGGAATGCAACCACCAAAAATAAATGACAACGCATTTCTTTATCGCACAGCCCGTCCTTCCGAGGTGTTCATAATGAACTCTTGAATAATGGTGGCGCACAAAACCAAACGTCATCTTTTGAAAGACCACGTTGTCAAAAAAAATGATTGCATCCTTCTCTGTGTCCGCCAACTGGCCACACTTCGGACGCAAACGGAACATCAGCTCTGGCAAAAGGCGGCAATGAGGCAATTTTGATTTCAAGCGTCGGACTTCCGTGAGGAAATTGGCAAGGTCACTCAGGAGTTTGCTGCCGAGTTGGTGGAAACAAAGAATTCGCAAGTCCTGGTAAAAAAAAAAACCTCTTCTACCATCATTTTCCACAGTTCTGGATAAACCCCAAATTCACTTAATACCGGGAGTGCACCAACCAAAGTACATCAGCTTTGTGCATCTGGCCAGTTGGAGAAAGCAGAGTTCTCTCAGCTTCCACCGACTGGCCAGAGTTCCGAAGCAGACCGGAATTTCAGCTCTGTCAAGGCAGCAGCCAGTGCATTTTGATTTTTTCACTCACGAGCTTGCTGCTGCTTTGGTGGAAACAAAGAATTTGCAAGTTCTCAAATAAAACTTCTCTTCTGCCACCAGCTTCCCACACTTCTGTATGGAAAAAAACTCAACGCTGTGAGTGTGGCAGCCAAGGTAGGTCGGCTTCGGGCATCTGGCCAGTTGGAGAAAGCAGAGTTCTCTCAGCTTCCACCGACTGGCCAGAGTTCCGAAGCAGACCGGAAATTCAGCTCTGTCAAGGCAGCAGCCAGGGCAGCTTTGATTTCAAGCGTCTGACTTCCGTCACATGCTGGTAGCATCACGACCCACATCATAATTTCAGTCTGGGTGATCTGCACACGAAGAATTCCATAATCTCCTTGCTTGGCCACAGCAACTTGCCAAAGAATTCTCATAGGAACGGCAAGGCTCCAAATGCTACCTTTGCTTAGATCATGCTGGAAAACATGAGAAACCCCACGAGGAATCTCCATGATTGTTTAAACAAAAATTGATTCACACTTCTGCATGCATCCTAGAATGACATTGCCCGTTGTGTTCTTCCAGGTTTTCAACCACCTGTGATGTTCAAACCGAAAAGAGAACATAAGGGAACTACTACAAATAGCGCCTCGGCATGATGGACATCTAAGAGGTACAGTAGTGATCAGTAATGCTTGGAGTGCAGTGGCGACATCACCATGAGTCATGGCGATTGATTCCACTGGCCGCGATGCAGTGACTGCTCAGCCTCAAGATGTTTTCACCAGGCAGCTGTTCACACCCAAACCACTACTGCCGCATTCCATCCCACTTAAGTCATCCACAAATCATCCCAGATCACTTGATGAACAAAAGACCCTGGATCATGGTCTTTCAACCACTGAGAACCAGCCAGGGAAAGTGCTGAAGCTCAGGGGCACACGCCCTGGACACTCCCTGGACCCGACTTTCTGGACCAGGAGGGGTTCCAAACTGCATGGTGACTTTGAAATAAAGTTTCGTTCTGCTTGGGCATCCCACCCATAATTTCCAAAATAGTTTTATCTGTTACATCCTCTTGACAAGATTTGAGAGTGTGATCAATCGGCACGTATCGAAGCAAAACGAGCAAATCCAACCCATCGTTCTGGAGATTGGAGGGGAATTTCATGGAAAGAAACACAACAATGAAGCGGACCAATTGATGGTTCTTAAGTCATAGGGGTGTCCCCACTGATCATCCGTTGATTACCATATTTGTATCGATAAACCAGCCATTTTTATAGGGCTCCCCATTTTAAGAAACCTACAATTCAGCAAAGCAACACAGGTTGCTACAGATTCAACGAACATCCCCGCTTGCAGCTGGAAGGCTGTAGCCTCGATGTTGAAGGAGGCAGCCTTCATCGTAAATGATAGATAGATAGAGATATATATATATATATTATACACGTATTGTAAAGATATATATATGCATATGTAAATATATTAATATATGTATATATATATGTGTGGGTGTGTGTGTGTTTCCTGGCCAGCGTGAACTGGAAAAGGCGCAAATGACCAGCAAATCTGTGACTCCTAGAGAGTTTAGCAAAGGTTTAAATCTAGATTTGTTCACACCCATTCGTGACACTGACATTTCATCCAGAAAAGCGGTTGGGCTCTAAAAGTAATTGGAGACATGCAAAACCAGGGCCCACATCTCGTCTTATGTTCATAGTCGTCTGTCAATACGTAAAAACAAATGCATACATGCGATCGCATCCATCGCAATCTTCCGTGTACAGTAGATGTTTATGCATCTCTGTAATTCTGGACGTGTAGGTTAGGTTTACTAATACATGGTTAAATAGCAGCCGTAGCATTAGTGAGAAAGCTGCCACGGCCAGCATCTCAAGTCATCATACCCAAACACCAGGGCCCCAAACCAGATCTTTGCCGCATCAACAGGCCCTGGGGGACAAGCTGCAGCCATGGATACACCGTAGTTCTTGTCCCCCCCAACATCCTGTGCCCACAAATGCATACCATACAACAACCTCCTTTTTGAATTGCATGCTTTTCTCATTAACCAACATGATCTAACATGTTTGCGGAAGTGCCTTGATGACGAAGTGTTGGGACCATCCTCTGTTTTTACCGAACTCAGATCTCATCGGCTCGGGAAGGGTTCCGATGAGGATCCTTTCATTCGACCTGTCAGAATGGTACCCTGGGGCTGAGGGCCTCCAGCTGTTGTTTGATGGTTCATGACTGTATTAAATGCAAATCAATTGGGGGTTGTCCAAAATTAGTTTTCCTGGGACACATCAATCGCTCAACCAATCGCGCGGCAACCACGGTGCCACACGTAGCAATCGCGGATGTTTTTTTTGTGTGTTCCCTAGATCACACAAAGGAAATAGGTATGTATTAATTATATACATCTTGACAGGGCAGCCATTGCTTTTTGCAGGTTGGAACTTGTGGTTGACCTTCTTTTGGAATCATCTTTGGAAAAATTGTGGAAGCAATATGGCTACGCGTGGGCAAGTGCTCACATGAGGACGCTTTGCAATCGCTCAACAATCGCGCATCAATCGCATATCAATCGCGGATTTGCCGAGCTATTTTGGAAAATGATTTTTTCCATGTTCCACATGTTTTTCAACTGCTGGCATGACCAAAGATCATGATTATAGGCTCATCTCGCTTACCAATCGCCAAACAATCGCTCAACCAATCGCGATGCAGGTTTTAGTAATCTCGCAAACAGAGTAAACACACCAATTCATGAATTTGATATTTGCATTTGCGGACGGCTCCCAATTGCCTGAGCACCAAAATCATCTATTCATATCTGTTCATATCTATTTCAGAGTTAAAGTTACTCTACCTTTGTTCTAAAATGGTGGACCCATGTCATCATTCCTGATGCACTCCTTGCCAAATACCACTTACACCCAAGGAAGAACCCCCCTGGTTCATCCCAGCTGACCAGCGAAGCCCAGTGTTTCACCATTGCACACATTTCTAGAAATCATCATCCTTCACTAACCAGTGTGAACCGTTCTCAACCAGCAGTCAACGTTACGAACCATCATTGGACATTCTTCACAATGTCATGGACCAGTATGACCCATCGTTCTGAACCCCTAAACACATCCCAGCTGTCACACCGGAACCAGCCATGATCATCTCCAGCCATTAGCCCTCCCCAGCTCACCAGCACTCCTCTGGTGAGCTGAGGCGGAAGTAAGCATAGCCCTCGTGAACTGCAAAACCCCCGAAGTGGCGACGAATGCAAAGCTCCTTGACCCTTGGTGCCAGCAAGGTCAGCTGATTGTGAACAGCTGGGGTGCTTAATAGTGGCTGACTACCATGAGCTGGTGGTTAAAGGTGGTCAACAACCATGAATGAACAGTTGCTGAAATTTGCTGCGTTGCTGATGCTCACAATGATGGAGAATAATGGTCGATCGTGGTGTTAAAGGTTTGCTGGTTGGTGGTTTCAACCCCGATGAAAAATATCAATCACCATTTGTTAGTAACTACTCGGGAAGATTAAAAAGTCAATCAAACCACCAACCAGGTAGTAGTTCAACTATTGTTGTTGGTTGCCATCCCCCACTATTGACCATTATTAATGGTTCAAGTGGTCAAGTGGTCAAGTGGTCACAAAAGGAGGCTGCCCCGCAGGGCCAGCCCAAAACAACGAAAGCTTATGTGTACCCACTGCTCACGGAGCCTACGGGCCACACTAATGGTTATAAATCCCTAACAACGGTTGAATTTGATGAACTCTACAACCATCACCGGGACTGTGCCTCGTGGGCAGAAGCCAAAATGAGGCTCGTGTCGGCACTTCAACCGACCAATCCACAAGCTCGCGGGTGGATCAACATGCTGGGAGGGTTTCACAACAGCGACGAATGGCTAGATGGTTGTTTCTCAAAATTGGGACTCCCTATAAATGATTGGTTTATCACAAGAAATATGGTTGATACACTGGATGATTTGAGAGCACCCCTAGTCGGAGAAACATCCATTTCTTCAGCGGCACTGATTTATTTTTGAATTATGAACCAACAGGGAATGCACGCGACTTAAATCAATGCTCAGGGGTACGGTATTGGGCTGGGCCATGCCATGCATCAATAGCTAGGGGGCTTGGGAGCAGCCCCCCCGCGGCAGTGCCCACAAAATGCCGCAGTGCAGTGAGTAGCAGTGGCATATCATCCATGAACTAGTAATATCTACTACTAACCACTAACCACTTTAGCCAGTGGCAAACTTCTCCGTAGTCAGCCACCAATCCATGCCAAATTTCAGATTGCTAGCTTGCGCATAGGAAAGGCGCCCCATTCAAATCCGTAAAACATGCGCAAGGACTGTTGCTCGTGGTCAACATCTCATACGTCCAATCATACGTAAGTGGGGATCCCCCATATGTAAGGGTGGACCCCCTCTTGACTGCTGTTGACATGAGACACACTGGAAGGCTAATATGCAAGGTTTACTGTCAGTCAAGGAACTGGTGGCTTTGATGATACCCAATCGTATTTTTTCACAAAGTCACTTGACCATATTACCTTTGTGAAACTACCTGTCCCGACATCAGTTTGAACCCTACATGATATCGTCTGGATCTAGTCCCATTTGGCTCATCAAGGTGTACATCCATTGCATGAAAACAATGGAGATACCCTGCGTTCAACACCATTTTTGCATATGATTGGTAATAATGAGCCACAATGAGCCACAATGAGCCACAATGAGCCACAGCTATTTCCTCACCTCGAAAACTTCAGCTTTTCAACAGAACACGAAATGGGTAGCTGCCGAGGCAGCTTGAGCAGCTACCAATTTTCGTCACGGTTTGCCCAGCCCCACAATGGTGCCCTGGTAACGGGCGCACGGGCGCACCAGGCAAGAAAACGGTGCCACGCCACGCTTCCAGGTCATCGCAACGTACCGTCAGAGCGTCCTGGGGGGCTGATGAGATACTGTGAAAGTAATCCTTTGATATCATTAGTATTCACTAGCTATGGTATTAGATGAAAGTGAACATCATCATTATGATCCTGATGATGATGATGATGATGGTGATGATGATGATGATGATGATGATGATGATGATGATGATGATGATGATGGTAATGGTAATGATGATGGTGATGGTGATGATGATGATGATGATGATGATGATGATGATGATGATGATGATGGTGATGGTAATGATGATGGTGATGGTAATGATGATTATGATGATGATGATGATGACGATGATGACGATGATCATGATGATGATGGCGATGTGCCCTCATGCATGGTAAGGGTACTAAGGATGATATACTAGGTGTAATAGAAACATACCAAATATATCCAGCTTTATCAAGGATAATGATTGTTTTTGCATTAAGGTACATCCTCTGTCAATGACAATAATCACGTAGCTAATGATCAGTAAGAATCAATATGCCAATGGTTAGTGACACATTAATGGTACGCTGATGATTCATCATGGTCATTATTTATTTGTATTATCATTGAAATAGCAATAAATGAAGATCGCTAATCATGAAATAACAATATCATTATATCACCAATACTGATGGGAACAAATGTAGTGGTGAAAATCGACTGCAGTATCAGCATTTGATGATATCGCTATCGTTTGAAATAATGTTGATAATCAACACAGAACAAATCAGACCAGAAACCATAATGAAAACAATGATGATCAACATTCAAACAGCAATCAAGGTATACACAATTTACTGATGTATGATGAACGTACCAGTACCAATCAATCTTGGCACACTGACAGTGACGACCTACTTCAAGTAGACAAAGCCATGGGCATCCCCGCAAAAACGATTCTTCAGAGAAGGTTTGAGAACAAGTGAGTTGACACTAGCCGGTGGTATTCAATACAGGGGACACCAGTTTCCAGGATCGAAGATTTGGCTGTGGGTCAAAACCCCGTTCCCCTGGTTCCCCTATCATCAACCATTGTTTTCCTTTGTATTGTTGGTTATCATCCCCCATTATTGGTTGGTTAACTGCTTGACCCATAGCCATTTTGAAGCTGGCCCTGCCCGTTCTTGGCCAATCCTCATGTCATCCTTTGGCCGCCTTGACCAACAAACCTTTCATCACGGCGTTGCAAAAGTGACGGCTCGAAACGGCACGCACTTCGGCAGACTTCGCCATATACACATGCTGCAAAATTAAGACCTTAGAGACAGAATTCCCCAGAAATTTGCGGTTCGCTGTGAATCTGTTTTTTTTTCTGGTCATCCATGCTATTAATGGGGGCATTTCCACTACCACCAACTGACTACAAAATACTATTTTTGAAGCTATTCATTTCGAATCTCATAGTGAGTCATTTGTTTTGTGTCTAGATACAGCTGGCAGCCTCAGGTCTGGGAGTGGTCAGGGCAAAAACCCAGCAGCGTTACCCAGTTCGTTACATCTACCAGTACAAGGTGAATGGGGCAGCACTTGATGGGATGTTCATCCCATCAATTGACCCATCCCCATATCACAGTAGACTCAGAACCATTCTGCCATTCCTTCCTGGCCAACCACCCGTCCTTGCCCGGGTCTGAATCAACTCCCTCTAAAACCTGCAGTTGGATCAACGGATGAGCTGACCGCGAGGAAAGCTTGCAAGGGACAGTCACCATTGCGAAACACAAAGTGGACGACAAAGTCATATTTTTTTCAACGCATCTGCCGCATCTGTTGTTCAGATCATGCCATTTGCATAGCCATGATTTGTTCAATGACTTGGAGGCACCCCAACTGGATCGCAAATCTGTCACAACTGAATTCCCTTGAAATTGCAGGAACTTAAGATCTAACACC
>VSDK01018159.1:9511-61845 GCA_009767595.1 Symbiodinium kawagutii
GCACCCCCAGCCTCTCTGCGCTGCCATTGCGGACATGCATTTAGCTCACAATCGAATGGCACTAGCTGCAGGCACTCGCCCCGATCCGGAAGGGCTCGGTGAGGCGTTGATGGCATTGACGTCTTGGGATCCGTACTTGTCGGGTACGAATATCATGTGTCAAGACTACAATTCAGCAGTTGCGTATAGTTCAAGACTTTGAGCTCACACCAAAGTGTGTTTGAAGATCAGGCAACCCAATGGTGCTATAGTAGCTTTTGCGATTGGTCAGCAAGCAAACGGTTGCAGCAGCAGACTTGAGCAGAGCGGAATTAAAAAACCGACTGTTGTAATGTTTATGGCTGCATACGTCAAGAGGGGCAATCTATTGACAAGACCAACGCTGTTGGTGTTGGCCTGAGTGAAAAGAAAGAATGTTTTCGGTTGACAAACATTCATCTTTTGCATTTGCCGGACACGTCAGCTTTCCATACAGCTAACATTGCCTGGAGATTCCTTTGTAGCACTTTACATTTTGAGCGTTTTTTGATACTTTGTACACTTTTCGGTGGTCAAAGCCAAATCGGAACAATTATTCACATTGGCATTTCCAGTTCCAGCTGTCGGCTTCTTTTTTTTCCTCGCTTGGTCTTGTCACTTGGGTCAGCAGTGGCCCATCCAAACACCTTGACGCCAGAACCAACGAATCATGTTGACACTGGCACCTGCCAACAGCAGCCACCCAGCACCCACCCAATCACGTTGACACCGACGCCCACCCAAACATTTTGACACCCGCGCCCAACCAATCATGTTGATACCGGCACCCAGCAACGACACCCACGCAAACATGTTGACAACAGCACCCACCAAAACGTGTTGACACCGGCACCCACCCAAATATGCTGATTCGACACCTGCGGTTTCCCATACTTGAAGTAAGAACCTCAATAGCTCTTCCAGCGGTAAAGGGGACTGAATCGGCAGGTTCTCCAACCTCAAACCCTAACCTTTTTGTGTAAGCTTCCTTTTTTTTGTAAGGTCCCCTAACCTTCTCAAAATAGTAAAGTCCTGGCATGTCCTGGCACCCTTCCCTTCACAGAACTGCTTCCCCCAAGCTACTGACGCAGCATTCCTGGGTGCTCAGGCTGCGCTACCAAGTCATCCCCCCAAACATATTGTGTTACCTTGAAAATCACAACCAACAATCTCAGCCCCAAAAAAAGTAATTCCTTGCCCTCAACATCCCGTTGTGAATCAAAAGGTATATCTATCAATCTGTTTCCCAACTAGCATGACTACCTAGCTGCCATAGCATGGCTTAGGCACAGAAAAAGCAGTTGCGCCTCATTCCCATGGAAATGTTGGTTGTGACCTCAAAGTAACATGTTTCTTCGACCCCTGTGAGCATCACGTTGTTCATACCATCTTTTACACGTGGGGTGATTGTAAGGATCATGTGAATCAAGGGGGTGGCCTGAATCGATGTGCCTGCTTAGCTACCATGGCAAAGGTTTCCCGCTGGACAAAGAACTTGTGGTTCTGAATTGCTGAGAATGATTTTGCTATCTTTAATTTCCATTGATTACAACCTTCTACAGGGCTTTTCAAGCCTTCCAAAAAGCCACTCTGTGTGGACCCACACAAATGGCTCGGTTTTTCGTGAGGGTCTGGTGCGCCCAGGTGGGTTGGACACCCTTTTTAGCCAGCTAAATTCTGGGCATCTAGCCCCCAGCACTGGAACACCCAAAAATGAAATCCAACATGCCCAACCCTGCACACACAGGATGGCTGCCTGAACTTTATTCAGCCGGTTCCTAGATTTCATCTTGCACGTTTTCCTTGCAATCGAGTTGGAACCCATCCTGAACCAGTCTCCACACCTGCTCTTCTGCATCAATTGTGGTGCACCTAAGTCTCACCAATGGAGTTTAGGCACAAGAAAATGGCCATGCCTTTGATGTAAGAACATAAAAAGTACGCGGGCATGGACCCCAAATAGCAATTCAATGTCGTGATTTGCTGCCAGGATATTAATTATCCACAATCATACCTCCAACCCCCAATTCGGGGCCCGACCGTGTAGTTTCCAGAAACACTAAGAAAAAATTGTAATGCAACAATTTCTGTCCAAAGAAGCAGACTGCATTACTAACTATCATGATGCCGCATTTAAAACCCTCCATTCGGCGCCCTAACGTGTTGTTATTGGCACCCACCCAATTATGTTGATACTGGCACCGTCCTTTTGACACCAACCTCCTGTTGACTCCCTTAAGCACCCAATGATGTTGATAGGCTTGTTTTCTATACTTGAAGTACGGACCATAAAAATAATCACAATAGCTGTTCCAGCTACAAGTATCTAGGGGAAAAGGTGTGCCTAGCACAATGGGTTCTGGTCATTGTACAGTTCCTCTCATCCTTCGTCATGGTTGTCATATGTTGTAATGGTTAAAGTCCTTGCGAACCTTTCTTGATCCAGTGTTCCAAGCCCATCTTGCACGGTTTCTTTGCCAAGTTGGAACCCTTCTTTGCATTAGCACAACAAAACAGTCCTGTTCCAGCGAGGGCCTAGTAATATCCGGATCCCCGGGTATCTTCAACTAGCAACGTGCAGGGCAAGATGCATCTCTTCCCAGGGAGCTCAATCGGAGAGCCGCAAAAAAACTAGAGGGAACCAAAAATAAAAACATTAATAAAATTTATGAAAATAAAATAAATTTTAAGAATAAAATTCTCAATTGGAGCCAACGCCAATCAGCAGAGACAATTTTCAGGACGTCGGGTATCCACCCCCCAGGTGCCCGCATGCCACTTCTGGTGCGCAAAGGGAGTTGGTTACCCAGCTATCCAAAGATAGAATCTATATATGAATCTATCATGAAATCTATCATGAGACATTGGTTACCTGGAACTCAGCCAGCAAGATAAAGTTCACGGTTCGATTGAATGATTTTTGGGGTCGCCCTACCCCCCCCCCTTTCCTCGAAAAGCTATAGCTGGATCGCGGCACTGTGGCATGCAGCCCACAGCACCCAAAGCATGGAACCGGAGGCAAAATCATGCGGCCCAAGCACCCGAGGCAACTCTGACTGCGCAAAATCAGAACCGGCGCATCACGATGAACACAAACCGAGTCGGAGAAAAGACACGGACTCCGAGTGACCCGATCAATCCGATCAATCCGCTGAGCCATGCTATGGACGTGGCCTTTTCAACCGACCCATTGAGAAGATCAACCGGGGCCATTCCCAAGAATAGACTTTTATACTACCGCCATCCCTCCGATTCTCACCAGCCGCATCCGCCCACATAAACAAACCCAGTTCCGTGTTGAGAAAGTGTGGATTAGGTAATGGTCCTTTCGGGCCCGAGCAGCATAGAACATGTTGTCCACCCGCCCTTGGATGAGGTGTCACTTCAGGCATCACATGTTGAAACTACACATTCCTTGGATCTACTTAAACTTGTTGAAGGATCTGCACATGTTGCAACTGCACATATTGTTGTCACTGTTGCATCGTCCCACCAAATGGCAGTGTTGGTGACTGCACTCTTGGACTGTTGAATTTGGAAAGCGCTGTGATCACCTGTTGATCACGGTGTTGGTCATGCCATCTCTTCCTCGTCGTTGTTGGCCGTGGTGTCATCCATGTTGTGGGCATCTCGCCGCTGTTTTAGCTCCTCTTGAGATGCGTTGGCCCTGTTGGACTCGACCAGGAAGTTGTTGCGTGCTTCCATGTGCTCATTCAGCATCTGTCGGTCACAGCAGTTGGTGAGCCATGTTGCGAGAGCCGGGTTGCCGCGCAAGCGCTCAATCGTCTTTGCTCCTTGGAATAAGATTTTGCCAGTGTTGTAGCCCTGCTTGTTGGCTGCACTGTGAGTTGCGCGCAACAATGCTGTTCTTGCCACGCACATCTCTGGTGAGAGGCGGCGCAGCATTTGTGCACCTGCATACTCTGAGGCTGCCAGCATGTTGTAGAGGCATGTTGCCTTGTCTGCCTGTTGTGTCTGGATGCTGTTGACCACTTCGCAAAGCAAGAAAAAACAAAGAAGAACCAAAGAGGAGCGCAATGGCACAACAGCGCACGAGAATGCACGAGACAAGTACAGCTGATAACCTAGATTTCAAGGTATCGAGCCGCTGGCGCATTTGTTTCTTGAGCCAAAGTTAGGTTAAGACATTTACACCCACTCGTTAGGCACACGCGTTTTGTAGTGCCTAAGTCAAGCTATACATGTTAGGGTGCAAGTTGTCACCTGCAATACCTGCTGTCTTGAACGATTTTTTCTGTATGAATGTTGGTAATCAATGCGGAATCACCACATTAATTCCATTCTGTTTCGACGGTGTCGTGGGAGCGGGTAAAAGGATGCATGGTGAGCTAAAGGAAATGAATGAAGTGGTTGGTTCAGTGACCTTGGTAAATAATGGCTAAGAGGCATGGTCAATCAATCAACACGTGTAGGAAGTAGTATTTTGTAGTCCATTGGATTTGTCACAATTCGTGTAGTACGTTGTAGCACGCAGCAAGTTGTAATTTGGTGTCGTTTGTCGGAGTAGTTTATAACGCGATGTAGTACATGGCTGAGTTGTATCGCGCCGGAGTACGTTGCAATACGTTGCAGCACGTTGCAGAAGTGTAGTTGTGGTGCGATGCATCAACATCGCTGTGAGATGTAGCACGTTGGATTACGTCGTAGGACTATGTAGCATGTTGCAATACACTATTGGAAATAAGTTGCAATATTCTGCAATGCATTTAATTGCAGCTTGTTGGGGTACGCTGCAACTAGTACGTTCTGGTGCGATGTAGTACGTTGGAGCACGTGGGACCACGTTGGAATTCGTTGTGTTGCATTACACTACGTTGCAGTGCCTTGTATTTTATGTTGTAGTGCAATCGACTATGCTGTAATATGTTTTAGCCACTCAGACTCTAATCGACTCAGACTGTCAGAAGTTACTCAGACTCGCAGCCACAGAGACCTTCAGAAGCCACTCAGAGTCTCAGCCACCACGTGTCCGAGTGTCTGCGTGGCTAACCTCTTAGACACTCAGACTCTCTTGAAGGCAACGTCGGGCAAGACCATCCCGTCTCCAGGATCTCTCGAGGTGAGAATTGAGGAGAAAGATTCAGATCAGGAAGCAGAAGGATCCTCGTGTAGTGAAGGGAAAGGAAGAACAGGAAAAGGAACACGAGGAACGGGCGGACCATGAATTGAGGAAATCCCATGAAAGAGCCAATTCCGACTTTGCGGCGTCAGCGAATGAGGCGAGGAGAAGGATGAGGAGGTGGACAAAGCGGAGCCGAAGAAGAAAGCCAAGAGATCCACTGCGGCTGACAATGCCAAGGATGATGCTGCTACTGATAGTGCAGCCGCTGCTGCTGGCAGCTCTGAAGAGCAGAAGCCTGCATCAAAGACATGGGCTGGTCGATGGATCCCTACCGATCCACACCTTCACAGACGGATGATGGCAGTCAAAGAAGTCTTTGATGTCATCCACAAGAAAATTCGTTCTGCATCAACGTTGGCATCTCCCTTCTTCCAAATTTGCACACGAGCATTCAAGGCCAAGCAAATGGATGTGGAAAGCACTACGCACACCAGTGGCTGCCGAGCAAATGGATATGTTGCTTTAGTTTGGAAGCATTCACAATGGATCATCTTGTCAGAACCCACTCATTATCAACAGTCACCCTGAGTTGCATTTTAAGGATGTCATCTGAATTCCATGAACGCTGCCGTGACTTTCTGCGACACAACTTCCCTGAGTGTCAGCAGTGGCTTGGATAAAACCTATTCAATAACCACACCCATACACCTAGTCCTGAATGAAATGATTCACAGCACACCAAGATCTAAGATTTCCAAAGAATCTTCCCTTGGGAAACCTGCACTCATCACTCAAGGTGTGGGAGGGACATGCTGCGAAAGAAAGTCGATTGGTTGATTGACAAGGCTGGGATCTGGCGCTGGCGTGTTTACTGCGAGGATTTTTGCTTCCCTTTGATTTGTTGTCCATGGACACTGTCATGCATGAGGTGTCCTTATATATGGTTGGCTTTCCATGCACACCTTGGAGTTCATTGCACAACCGGTCGGAGAAGTTCAGGGACAAGAACTCATTGCCACTGTTCAAATCGATCAAGAACATTTGGCGGATGCGTCCTTTAGCTACTTGGTTTGTATGCCAGTGTACTTAGCAATGAATGATGTGAGTATAGAACCAAATTCCAGCTTCTGGTCCTCAACTTGGGTCATTCCTGAGATTGCAATCTTGGAGAACGTGATGGGCTTCAAGAAGTATGTGGACCGTGTTGTGGCTTTGATCATACGGAACATTCCAGGGCAACTCGTTCACAAAGATCCAATAGATGCAATCCCAAGTCATGACATTCGATAGCCAACAACAGCCATCACATGGCCAACCAACATGACCTTGATCCCCAGCTAAGTCTAAGGTACTTCGTGATTGTTAGATGTGTCAACCCGACGCTTGGCAGCAAGAAGTTGGCAGCTCTTTCTGCTGCTTTCACACTCAGCTCTCACAACTATGACTCCATACATGCATGAGGTCAACATTTGGCGCTCCAATTTCCAGAAGAAGACTATTCATCATCATGGTGAGGGTTGATGTCCTCAAGGATGACTGACTTGAAGGATCAGCAAAGCTTTGAATCTTTTTGGGATTCCGAAATTGGTCATGCTGAGATTGAACCTGATATCAAATGGTGATGTTTTCCTTGCATCCCTGGCGCCATGCCTGCACTGAACGCTGTCCCCACTCAAGGTCATCACTGCTGCTGCCAAGCAATCACCCAGCCGTTGTGGATGACCTTGAGAAGCGGGCGGCGCTTCGTCGCCAAAACCATGCGAGGCCCCATGGGAATAGGATGGCTTTCCTGTATCTCAATGACCAGCTTTCCTGTATTCATACCTGTCCAACCTCCATTCATGACAGCTATGCCTCTTTAGGCCTTTCACTCAGTCAGCCAAATGGATCCATCGACATCGGGCATGGGCAAGAGAACATCAGGCACCTTGGTGGGAATGGGGCTCCCAATTCGATGTCATGTTTGATGGAAGCTTGAACCATTCTGCTTATGGAAGCCTTTTAGGTAACAATACAAGATTCAAGAGGGAAGTTCGCAGAGCTATGGCCAATCTGCTGGATGTGTGACCAGCCGGCGGGAAATGCAGGTGTTTTGGCTAACATGTTGCAGTAGCTGTTACACACCATGAACATGTTCCATTAGAACGATGAGTCAATGTTTCATTCGGGCCTAAGGCTTTGAACCTGCTTGCTCTTCACTATGGGCAGTTTGCAGCTGTCAACACTAGCCAGAGTTGGGGGAGGATGCCAATGATTATGAGCGATGATCAGCCTCTCTTTTGCTTGACGCCAGGGGCTCAAGATGACCACAAAACCAGATTCATAATAACAGTAAATCAGTATTGATGATGCCAACACATACTAGCATTCCACTCTTCGTTGCATGAGGCCCCATGGAAAGACTTTGATCACAACTGATACTTGCCAGCGCTTCCTTCTCGGAAGGGAGGTGCTGACACTTATGGGATATCCCCTGCACCGAGTCGACATTGAAGATTGGTCCGACGATGAACCTTTGGTTATGCAGTTTATGGTTTATCTTTTCCATGAACACTTCATTGATAGATAGATAAAAGAAAACAAACTGTAAAACAACGAAGTCCACGGAAGAATCGCCTGCCACGACACTGCACTCACACTCTTTTCCAGCACACTCCCTTCATCAGGCACCCACCTTCTGTGTCAGTATCTCAGTTTATTGCGTTTCGCCCATTAACTGCTACGCTACAAAGATACTATACAAGGTGTGGGGCCAACAGGATTTCTGCCAGGGCTATGCTTGAGATGTAGTGCATACGGCACGGCACAAACACTAAGAACATAGAAGGAGCACAAGAGTCGCAACACAAATTACATTCACAAGCAAGGCAAACACAGGGACTTGACAAATGCCCCCTGTATCATAATGCCCTGCGCAAATTGATTTTAATTGAATTAGTATCAAATTACGGCAAATCAAAGTATGCACCACTCCAAAGCATGCACCAGCAATGTCACCAAAGTCCCAAGACCACGTCTCACCATTGACTGCCTACCTAGTGACCTAGTCAGCAGGCCCAGGACCATGCGTGAAGGTAGCCGGAACCAACATACACACTTCGCGTTGTAAAAAAAAAAACGTAGCAAATCATTATTCCCTGAAATTGTTATCGTTTTTTCCTGTTATCGTTTTTCCATGTCTCTGGCACAATTGTGGGAATTGTGCTTGTTGTCGTCAAATTAGCAGCGGCAGCGGCAGCAGCAGCAACAGCAAAAGCAGCACAAGCAGCACAAGCAGCATAAGCAGCAGCAACCAGCAGCAACCAGCAGCAGCAGCCACAGCAAGCAGCGATTAGCGAGCAGCGAGTAGCAGCAAGCAGCGAGCAGCGAGTAGCAGCAAGCAGCGAGTAGCAGCAAGCGGTAGCAGCGAGCAGCAAGCAGCAAGCAACAAGAAACAAGCAGCAGGACAAGCAGCAAGCAGCTGCAAGCATGTGGCAAAATATTCTATCATGCGCAATTGTTATCGTTTTTTTGCTGTTATCGTTTTTTCGAGCGATAGCTCTGTCTGGACCAGTTGGGGCCCACGAATTTTAAAACGCAATTGACGGGGTTATTATACAATCCCACTTGGCAACCTGACCCAGCACAATCGGCAAAGCAATGAACGAACTGCCCGTGTTGAGAAAGAAAAAGACGGATTGCGCCAACTGCATCCAGTGAGCGCTGTGTGCTTGAGCTTGTCGCCAAAGACCAGCTATTCGATCCAAGACCTGTTTGCTCAAGGATCGCTCTTGCAACAACACTTGCAAGCATACAGGGTCCGGAGACCACCCCACAAAAATGCCGAAGGCAAACCCAAAGAAGAATTCTTTGAGTTAATATTTTTAAGAGCTTCTATTTCTGAAAGTTTCCATTTCTGACAGTTAAGATATTATACAGAACACATTAAGATATTATATATCTCGAAAGTAAATACATGGTCTCGAAGCACAAAATACATGATGTGCAGGCGACGTCGTTCCTCGAGCTCTGCACGTCCTATGACAAGTGCGCTGCATGGCTACGCTTCTCAAGCGATGTCCTTGCAGGACGGCGGATTTTGGAGAAGCGAAAAACTTTTCTCTTTTTATTTTTGTCAACAAGTCAATGTTTGATCAAACTTTGATGATGTCCATCAAAGTTTGATGAAACTTTGATGGTGCTCATCAAACTTTGATCCAACTTTGATGATGAATTTCAAGGTGTCATCAGAACTTTGATGAACGTTTGATGGTGATGTCAAAGTTTCATCAAAACTTTGATGAAACTTTGAAGGATTTGTTTTGGAATATCATGTGTCTTCTTTTTTGAAATTATGTTTACCTTTTCTTTAATGTTTTTTAATCAACACGTGTGTGGATCAACAGTTTCCTATGTGGACGTTTGCTTTTCCTCACGTTGAAATGACACTTGCTTACGTTGGAGCCAAACATTTCTGCCTAGAGCCTTTCTTTCTGTTTTCAGTTACATCTGTGCACCTTAACTATTCTCTGGCTTTGAAGTAGAATTACAAGATTCACTCTTTCATTTGTTGAGTGACGACTTGGCCTGCTTCTTCGGCCAATTGGGCGTAGTATAGTTGATCATCCCGTCTCACCAAATGTTTGACAGCTGCCGTGGCTCTTTTCCATTGAGCCCATAGTTGAGCAGCACATTGATCTTGCAGAGCAAGCGCCGTGGTATATAGGGAGAGGGGACTTGACCGGCGAGCTCTCCACCAAGTCACAATGGTGCCAAGTAGCCAACGTTGACAAAGTCGACGGTGTTGCAGAATTTGTTGATGTAGAGAGGCTTTGTGCTGGATTGCTTCCCACGTGTCCTCAGCAAGATGCCGCTTCCAAATAGGTCCTGCAGTTCGTCGGGATTGCCGCGGCAACACTGAGCGAACCTGCTGCGCGAGGCAAGTATTGTGGTGATGGACAGATGTAGTCCAGCTCGGTGTTTGCAGGGCAGCTGTGAGTTTGGCACGTCCTTCAGAGGTGGAGCACATATTTTGTGTGGCCTTGACGTCAAAACGGGGTTTTCTTCCACGCCGTTGACTGGTGGTGGTCTGAAGGGTGAAAGTGCACATGACCGCAAGATGGTCAATTCTTGTGGTAGCAAGGTCAACCTCTTCCAGAACACGGTTGGTGACTGTGTGTACTCGGTCATCGAGTGGCAGCACAAGGTAGTCGAGGCGGTGGGTGCTGGTCCCATCCGGCGTCCAGTAGGTGTCGTGGCTGCCTTGATGAGTTTCTTCGAAGGTGGCAGGCAGCCACATCGAATGTAGTTGTACCCATTCCCGTAGAAATCTGCCGGCAAGGTTCTCAGTTTGTTGACCGAAAGCGCCGATGGAGGTGCTGTTGATGGAGCCCAAATGGGCATTTGCATCGCATGCCATGAGCACTGGATGGTCTTGGGGCGCACGTCGAAGATGCGAGGAAATCGATGCCCAATGGGATTCAAGCACTGTTTCTCCAAGGCCACTATGGGGGCTGTGGGTATTGACCAAAACACACTTGAGATCTGGATGGCACAGGCGCAGGATGATGGTGTGGGGGCAGCTCCATATGAGACGCACATGCTGTTTGGTGAAAGGCTGGCCTCCTGGTACCAAGGGCGTGTTTGAATGCAGCCACACTTGAACGCCTTCAGTGCCCTGTGAGGTGGCCGGATGACCAAAGATGATATAGTCCCCAGCTTTGGTGGGTGTGCCGTGGTGTCTGGTCTCCTGAAGGCAGACAATGGTAGCTCCAACAGCAGCAAATTGATGAGCCAAGGAGGATGGGCGTCCACTCTGTAGACCAACTTGGCGGTCTTCTTGCAATGTCAGGACATTTGCCGTGGCTATTTGCAGCACAAGTTGGTGGGTTCTGCTTGTAGTGCGGTGGTGAAGCGGGAATCCGGTCGTGATGTCAAGGGGCGTAGCCTTGTCATTCTTGACCTCATGGACCAATCGTGTGCCACGCAAACTGGGCAGCGCAGGATCTCCAGATTGCAGTCCCGGTAATGCCCAGAGCCATTGGAGTGGAGCAGCAAGATCTGAAGCAGTGAGAAGGCGTTGAACAGGATCTTCAGGAAGTGGCGACATCGTAGCTCCAAGGTTGGCCAAATAGTCCGCGATCTCGTTGCCTTCGATGCCAGTGTGTGCTTTGACATGCTGATATTCGACAGAGGCTCCTCTGTGTTGTAGATGCTGCGAAAGACTGCGTAGCAATTGCTGCCATTGAGGTGATGCAATTGAACGCCACGTTCCTTTGGCATTGTAGCCAGTGACCATGGCATCAAAGTTGAAGACAACCGTTGGTAGCGGCGCAGAGGTAGAGCACATATCATCAATGAGCTGAGTAGCCCAGAGGAGTGCCCATGCCATGGCGGTATGTTCAGCATGTCCTGAGTGTTGCCCTTGAGCAGATACTGCAAGAGAGCCACCTACGAGCCAGTGATCCTCAACTTGGACGAGGAGGAAGATACCTGCACCCAACTTTCCCTGCTTTTTGGAACCATCGGTAAAGAAGTGCAGCAAGGACGGGGTTTGGCGGTTCCAGGTTGGCTTGGCAGCGAGAAAGTCAACAAGGTTCCAAGCAAGTTGCGGTTCTTGAGGCCACTCCGTCAGGGTAGGCAGCGGAACTTGTGTGAGTTCCTTGTACAAGGTGAAAACGGCCTCGAATTCAATCTCAATGGTTTTGGGACGCTTGCCGGACGTGACGGCAGGGCAAGGGTCGGCAGGCAAAGAATGTATCTGCAGTAGGGCCAGATCATCGTCAACTGGGGTGTGTGTGAGAGTACCCGGTGTTGGCGCGTTGTGTCGTAGGAGGACGACAATGTTGAAGGCGTCCCGCATCTCATAGAACTCCCCGTTGACAATGGGTTCACCATTGAGTCTCACAGCACAGGCAGTGCGTGGGCGAAAGCACAGGGCCCCATAGGCAGATTGGGCGAGTGCCTGATGCCTTTCAAGCCAACGATGGGAGAAGAGTGCTTCATGGTCAATGCCACCATCTTCATAGACGAGAGAGGTGAGGCCTGGATGTAGGTGACCGTGGCGTTGTTGAACCAGGACGACATGGATCTTAACATTGTCCGTCATAACGTTGGAAGGAGGGTCAGGATAGATCATGTGAACCTCCAATGGGGTACCAGGAATGACCCAATCTCGCCAGAGTGCTCGAAGAGTAGCATCAATATGTTGAGGATCGGCATCGAGGTCAGCAGGTCGCTGTTCTGTAGTAGCTGGTCGAATGTGGCCATTGATGTAGTACGTGGCAACCAGCATAGTTGGTCCATGGTCAAAGTCCTCGATGGAAGCCAAATAATGCCACATGTCGGCGAGCTCCAGGACACCCTCTGGGAGGTCATGGTGGGTAGTCGATCCATGGGTCGAAGGCGTAAGCGTGAAGAGGGTCGACTCTTCCTCAGGTCGGTGTTCGGGTGGAAGGCCATTGCCTGCTTTAGGCTGTTGGTCACAAGGGCAAACAGTCCCAAACATCGAGGACGACGCCAACAAATCCAACCCGACCTGTACCTCGAGTTCTTATCACACTTTGAAACCCTCGAGGCAGGCAACACCCTTACAGGCCCTCAGCTCATTCAAGAACTCCATGACGATGTACAAACTACTCTGGATGAGAGACCTATGGTGGAGTCCTTCGACCTCGCAGCCATTCCTAGCCTGTGTCAAATCGAGCAGATGTGTCACAAGCAGCACCCAGGCCGAGCAGCCGGACCCGACTGCATTTTGCCAGATGTTGCCCATCAAGCCCCTGACATCATCGCCGGACCTCTCCACAATCTGATCTTGAAGAGCTATCTCCAAGGCCAAGAACCCATCGCTGCCAAGGGCGGCATTCTTCAGCCTATATGGAAAGGAAAAACTGCGCTCCATGAAGCGCAGGGCTACAGAGGCATTCTCCTCTCCAACTGCTTCTCCAAAGTGGCCCACGCTTGGACCAGAGAACAATTGCTGCAGACCTACACCCGAGTCGCCAGAGAGGGACAACTCGGAGGCCTACGTGAACGACAAACCATTGTCGCTGCACACTCTCTGCGACTATTCACAAGGTTGGCTAAGCAAGCCCGGATCAGTACTGCAGTGATCTTTCTCGACTTGACCAGCGCTTTCCATCATATGTACAGGGAATGGGCCTTCGTATTGCGTAGCTATGTGACTGAGGACGACCTCCGCGCCATCATCCTTGAGAATGACGCGATTGACATCCCTCAGCTCCTTCGACACCTTCGACAAGCTGCCCAGGACAACCCGGTCAACCTCCCTTCAGCCCTGCGTTACCTGGTGCATTCATTACATCAGCAGTCATGGTTCCGTCTCGCACCTGCTGATGACCACGAGCAACCAGACACTACTTCCCGCACAAAACGTGGAAGCCGCCCAGGAAGTCCACTGGCAGATGTGACGTTTAACATCGTGATGAGTCAAATCATGGCCCGAATTGAGGACTCCCTGATCCAACTCCCCACCTACACGGCGGGCCGAGACAAACTATCGGCAGTGGCCCCCAACCTGGCATGGGTTGACGACTTGGCAGTACCACTATGTGCACCTACTGCGGCCGAGATGATGCCATTGGTACAACAAGCCCTATCCATCATCCATACTGCCTTCACCTCCTTCGGCTTCACCCTAAATTTCGGCAAAGGCAAGTCGGAGATCGTGGTCATGTACAGAGGCGACGGGGCCAACACACATCGCCTCAATACCTTCGATGTACCACATCACCCCACTGTCACCTTCAGCACCGAAGCCGTGATCCAAACGCTTCGAGTTGTACCCAGCTACAAACACCTCGGCATCCGATACTCTATGGATGCTGACACGGACCCCGAAATTCGTGTCAGAGTTGGCCAAGGACGGTCTGCCTTTCAGGAATTGAAAAAGCCCATCTTCACAAACCGTGCCATCCCGAGTGATGTTCGACAACAGCTCTGCCACAGCCTGGTCACCACTCGGGTTCTATATGGTGCTGCGTGCTGGTCGAACCTCTCTGATGCCCAGTTTTCACGCCTCGACGCACACCTAGCTCAATGCCAACGCACAATTGAGGGAGATGGATTCTGGTGCCCCAACGGCGCTACCCCTACGAAGCAACTACGTGCTCGCAAAGGACTACCTGATTTCCGCCTTCTTCATCGCAGGCTACGCCTCACCCTCTTGAAGACCATCGCAGCTGGACGAGACCCTTTCTACAACCAGCTTCTCCTGGCTGAGTATCAACTTCAGACCAGCTGGTTGCGTGATGTCCAGGACGATGTGGCCTGGCTTAGCTCCTTGGTCACATTGCCATTTACCCTCCCGTCCACTCCCACCTGGCCCTGGGAAGACCTCTTGACGGCTATCTCTCAGATTTCGTCATGGAAGGCCATGGTCAAGCGAGCCACAACCAAACACCTTTTGCAAGAGCAGATCGCTGATGAGGTTTGTATGCATCACATGGACATCATTGGTGCCATTCATCAAGGAGATCCCACTCCTCCTCCCATGGTGAACCTCTTCAAGACCACCGAGCCTGCTCCACTGGATTTCCCTTGCCCGGAATGTGAACAGAGCTTCGAGTCAGCCAGATCGCTCTGGATGCACAGATATCAGCGACACAATCATCGAGCTGAAGAGCCACAATTTGTGCAGTCCACCATTTGCGGAGGCTGTTTGAGGAACTTCAGAACCACCCACCGTGTTCAACAACACCTTCGCTACAAGCAGAATGGTTGCATGGCACGCCTCCGACTTACCAAGAAGCCGGACACACCGGCAAAAATTGGCCTTCCTGCCCACATGGCCGGTGTGAAACGCCTACCATGTACGCGCACACATCATGGGCCACTTCGACCTACGCCAACACAACATCGTCGTGCTCTTCTTCTTCGGGACCGCTGGCTCCTGACCTCTGGCCCTCAACCAGTGCCAACCCCTGAACAACAAGATCTGGTTGCACCTCTTCTACATCGTTGGCGGCTTTGGCTCACTGCCCCAGTCTTGGCACCTACGAGCTCCCCGAGCAGCTTGGCAGATCAAATGCTGCAGGACCTCATGGACCTCGACATCCAGCCTTGGATACTGGAGACTCTCCTATGGCAATGGCGCTACCACAGCCTCCCTGCGTGGGGCGGCACTTGTGATGCGGCCATTCTTCGGGAACTGGACGAGTTGCTGGGTCAACTCCCCTACTTCCTGGACAAGTTCAACCTTCTGCAGATTGACAAGGCGTTGGACGACGACGAGATCGACGAGGAAGCTGACATGGCACCCCAGCCCGTGTGCCATCGCAGTCCGAAGACCTGCCACTTCACTCAGACCTCCGCCTTTGCCCAACTGGAAACCTGGGAAGCAGACCTGAAGGGGTATCCCACAACTTGGACACCCACCATCAGCTCCCCTGTGCAGATCGACCTCACGATCGTCCTGCATATGTTTTCTGGACGCAGAAGACGCCTTGATTTCCACGACTGGGTACAGCACATGTACGGTGATTGCACACCCTACCTGTGCATTGTCTCCCTCGACCTTGCCATCGACGATGCCATGGACATCTACCAGATGAAGGTTTGGCAATCAGTGCTCGCTGCCGCGGCCAGTGGTGCTATTCGTGCACTGCTGGTCGGCCCACCTTGCGAATCGTGGTCTTCGGCACGATACCACCAATTAGAAGATGGGAAAGGGCCACGTCCCGTGCGAGACAGTGCCCGCCCCTGGGGCAAGGCTCTGCTGGGATACAAGGAGCTTCAGCAAGGGCGCATTGGCAGCTCCCTGCTGCTGCATGCGCTACACGTGTGGTGCTTGGTGGCCATCCATGGAGGACGACACCCTGCGTGGTCCGGGGAACCTACACACGCATCCATATGGCGCACCTCACTCCTTCATCTCATCGTGGAGGTCTATGGTTTGGGGCGCACCTACACCTTCCCACAGTTCCTTCTGGGAGCTGGCGGCTGCAAACCCACAACGCTCCTCTACCAGAACTTCAACCTGCCGGGTTCGATTGCCACGCACCTTCGACATGATCTGCCCCGTCCAGGTACAGCCTTAATTGGCCGTGCTCGCAATGGCACTTTTCGTACAATGGTGGCCATAGAATATCCACCATTAATGTGCCAAGCACTGGCCGCCATGCTGTGTGCCGACCTCACTGCAGTACCCGCCACTGGCGCTGCTGATGAGTGGGGCCACCTTTTCAAGGCGTTTGCGTCCCAGAGTGCACAGATTTCTGGTCGTACCATCCGCCCGGACTACCAACCGCAGTAGTCCCTTACCATATACCCAAGCTACAGGCATAGACCTCGCAAGCTGCAATTGGAAAAAAACTCTTTCATTTTCTTCCAAACACCAAAAACCCACTTGTCCACCACAATCATGCTGGGAGGCTGCGCCGGGAGAGTGATTGCAAACGACGCTAGCACCACATCTTTGAATACAAAGAACGCTAAGACCACATCCTGCTCAACCATATTTTTTGAAGGTAACCACATGTTAGAACATTTCAAAATGTCTTGCTTCCAATAGAGCTTGATTCAACTTGTTGATTCACTTTCTGAAAGTTTCGGGCAAGTTTTCTGAGAGACGGGTTTTCTGAGAGATTTCTGAGGCTTTCGAAGGATTGGCATCTCTTCAACAGCTGCTGACTAAAGCTGTTTCACTGTTCAGCTAGTAGATTGTGCCCACTGTGAAGTCAGCATCATGTTTCTATCCAGTGGCATGTATGCAATCTCAACATCCAGACTCTGACATAATCATCTTCTAACAATTTGGGTGAGATATGGTTGCCTTTCAGTCATGAAAGACGCCTTTAGCAAACTTTCTCTTACCGGTGGTGGAAAACAACGAGCTGCCGCATTCGAAACTCAGACTTTCAAGGCTGACAATGTGAAGTCCGAACTGGCAATATTACTGGTGACTCTGTTTTCTTGGGGGTCTATTTCTGCAACATTGGTTCAACGAATCGCGAAATCAGCAAACAATGATTTGCATTCTGCAGGGAAAGGACAAATCAATGAATGGCAAGTTCTGGCGCACTTGGGAGCAAACGGTACAGGGAAGAACAACATTCATCGAGATTTGATGCGAAAGCTTCCCAAAGCAAGCTTGCCATTGACCCAAACCACTGTCCCAGTGAAATGTTCCTCAAGTACAGGATCAATAGTTCATTATGCATTACAAACAGTGCCATGACTTTTGCCGTGTGATCTTTGGAAAGATATTCGGGATACTGGGATACAGGAAACTTCAAACTTCTGATCATCCTGCCCTACAACATCACCCAGTCAAGCAGGTCAGAAATTTCCAAACGCGAACAATTCCTCTAGCCTCAACATATCACTTGTTGACATTCTTCCCCATGGCACGCCGCACGAAAAGGAACACTATCTATGTACTTGTGTCCCTACATGAATCTAGTTGAAACATGTGGAAAAATACAGCGTGCCACTACGTTTGGGCTCTTGACCACATGCCTACCTAAAGTAGAGTACACATCAGCAACAGGCTACTTTCTGACACTATTCCGCATGGCACGCCGCAAAAACATGAACACCATCTATGTACTTGTATCCCTACATGGTTCTGGTTGAGACATGTTGGAAAATACAGCGTGCCATTGCGTTAGGGCTCTTGACCACATGCCTATCCGAAGAAAAAAATATAAACCACATATCACTTGTCGACACTCTTCCCCATACCGGCATGAGACAAATATTCACCAATAAGTATATTTAATATTTATGTGTATGTGTGTGCGTGCATACATCACATCTCACTTTCTGACACTCTCACCACAAAAACATGAGAACAATTGATGTATGCACTAGTGTTCCTAGATGATTCCACTAGAAACAAATGCACATCAAGACATTGAGATTGATCTCTTGACCACATGCCTTCCTAAAGAGAAATGCAGAAAAACAACAAGCCACTTTCTGACGCTCTGTCCCATGGCACAACGCAAAAAAAAACATGAACACACCATCTATGTACTTGTCTCCCTAGAAGATCCTACTCGAAACAAGTGCGGGAACACAGCGTGCCAATGCGTTTGGGCTCGTGAACGCATGCCTACACAAAGAAGAATGCACATAAGCAAAAGGCCACTTTCTGACACTCATCCCCAAGGCACAGTGCAAAAACATGAGCACTATCTATTTACTTGTGTCCCTGGAAGATTCCACTTGAAACATGTGGATGAACACAGTTGCCATTGCGTTTTGGCTCTGAAACACATACTTCTCTAAAGAAAGAAATTTAAGCAACATATCACTTGTTGACACTCTTCCCAATGGCACACCGGCATGAGACAACTTCAGGGTGGACGAGACAAGAAACCCCATCTACCCAGTATCTTATATCTGTACATGTTTATATTTGTAGATGATAAGAGGTGTACAAGAGGTGTGGCAGAGGTGTGGCCGAGGTGTGGCAGCGGGTGTGGCAGAGGTGTGGCAGTAAGAAACTTGAGGTGTGGCAGAGGTGTGGCAGTAAGAAACTTGAGGTGTGGCAGAGGTGTGGCAGTACGAAACTTGAGGTGTGGCAGAGGTATGGGAAAAGCCGGGGTCAGCGTTCATTCTGGGCACAGAGGATCATGGTAGGGAAACCATCCAAGTGTAGAATGCAGAGGATCATGAGAGAATGCACTCATATAGGCAATATGTTTCTGTGTACATGTAACCCCAAGCATTGAAGAATGCATGAGAAACCACGTGTGGTTATTTACACATTTACACTACCCTCCCAATTGATAGAATGTATCTGTCATATGTATTGAATGTGTATGTAGAATGTGTATGTACACACAGCACCAGCTGGGCAAGAGAAAGATCCAGCACGCCAAAGTCTTCTTGGAGTTCTTGAACTTCACCTGCGCCCAAAGGCAGGGCCCGTGACTGCTATATGTTTCTCATCATTTGCATTTGCCACAGTATTTGCATCTCGACTCATGCATGTGCATGCTTTTGCATGGTTGGCTTGCAATGGATGGTCTGTCAAACCAACCACTCTTAGGTCCTATCGTGTTGGCCTTCCTTGTCCACCGGCTCATAAATGTTTTTGGTCGCATTGACATCTGCAACGTTCAAGTGAAATCATGGTGAAACCCATGGCGTTGGAAGTGAAACCAGGCAAGTGGAACAGCAACGCATATGGTTGCATTTAGGCACCTGCACGCAAATGAAAAGGCCTCACAGCAATGCACATGATTGCACATGAGTAAGCAACATAAGAAGTAAGGATTGCAAAGGGCTCAAACAGCCAACAAGTAAACAAATGGGACTTGGGACTAATCCACACTTGTTGGGTCAACAATTATTGTGAATTTCCATTCTGTAGTGAACACTGTGCCATTAAACTGGTCAGTAGCCACCCAAGCCAGAACAAATTCTCAACAAGTAAGCTTTCAGTTCAATTGTTGACTTTGAAAGGCCTTTTCGCCCGGCGTTGCAGCTCTGCATTGATCTTCTTTGAGGCTGATTTCAATTGCTGGCTTGACACTTGGGTCCAGTTCGACTTAAGAGGAGTTCCATCAAGTGCATCGCATGCAATCTTCACATCCATGAGGGTGAGGCGTCCATATTTCATATGAACTTTGACACTGCCAGGAGCATGTCTCCTTGGTGCGGCTGGGAGGGATCAAGCGAACCTTAGGCGCCTAAGGATATCCAAATTGAATTTCTTGACTTAGGATGAACACTAAAAAGGGGGGGGGCAGGACAGGGCAATAAATCAACACATGTGACAGACATGATATGATGTGATAATCAACACAAATGACCAGCGTCAACATCCCAACATATCCCCGGCCCAATCCGTCATTTCAAGTTCAACATCCCGTCATTGCCATGTCCCAATCAGGTCAGCAGCATCAGTGGGCACAATGTTTGCTGGAATCCCAGACCGCTTGAAGTCATGTCAGGGGGTGCCGTTTGAATGTGCATGGTCTAGTACGAGCATCAAATAAGATGAAAACAATTTTGTAATTTTTTTTGGCAAATAGTTAAATAAAATGAAGGCTAGGCTCGCATACTTCATGGAAAGTGCAGTGCTCAGTCCTTCACCCATCAGCTCCGTAATCAGCGTTGCACGTCCACTATGTGGCCGCAGTTTGGCCACTTCAGGACCCCACTTCTTGCCAGTTTTCTTCAAATGATCCAGAAAGCGAGGAGCTTGTCGCTTCGCATGAGCGTAGATGGCCTGGTAATGCAAATGCTCATCCTGGGCCCCCTTCCTGGATGTAAATATGAATCCTTCTGCAGGGACTTCATAGGTGTCTGCAAAGTCACATGATCCATGTTTGTGCTTGCGCTGGCGCTGCACCGTGAATCCATGTGACAAAAGGGATTTGAGCCAAGTCACATGAGTCTTACGGACGTAGACCTCGCCAGGTGACTTTCTGTTGCCTTGGGTCTCACCCGTCGCCTTGGTGATCTTCGGAATTTCACCCCTGACACTGATATCTTCCCTTTTCAGGCAGAGCGCCTCACTGCACCTGAGTACCACTGCCACGCGAGCGCCACACTCAGCAGCAATGAATTTCACCCATTCTTTCCACAATGAGCGAGACAAAGCTGGAGCTTGCCCAATTCTCTTCTTTTGTTGTTTCTTCATGGCTGGCATGGCAAATGATGGGCAAATGACTATGGTGGGCTTTCAAATCTGAGCCAACATTTCCTCAGGCGTTTCAAGAGCTTGCTCTTCTTCACCGAAAGCATTCCCGTGCAGAGATTCACATGCTTGTCATAGGCTTGTCATGTGCTCATTGGGTCATATGTTTGCAATGGTGACTCAAGCTTACTCATTTGATCATATGTCGTCAGTGTGACCGGTGTCATCAAATGATTCAATCAAAGCAAACATGACTCACATGTTCCACGATGTTTCTGGCAAGCTCGCCTGACATTAGGTTCGTCGACTTCAGCTTCGGCGTGGGCCAATGCGTACCTGGCGTGTTTTGATGTCCAGTGAGTGCCCTTGATGGTCCTGGTTTCAGCTGTTTTGAACGGATTGTCCAGATCATTTGACTCAGTGACTGAAAGCAACATATTCCATCGTGGTTTTCCTTGTCCAGCTGTCCCATCCACCCACTGGCCACCCATTGTTTAGCTTGGAACTCACATGTGGGCGGCAACTACTAAGGACCCGCACCGTATGGTTCCATGGCCTCGGTTCACAGCGAGCCTTATTCAAATTTCAATGTTTTGTGTTAAGACGATTTACTTTGAGTTGAAAGGCTGGAAAGCCACTGTCCATGTATCCTTTTTTAGATCAGGATGGACAGAGGCCGAAAGATCTTTCCGGACCACATTGATGACCACCCCAATGTCAAGTGGCCTGGAAAAAAATGGTTGACTTTCATATGGTGCCACTTTCATATGGTAATCATTTTCATACAGTAATCATTTTCATATGGTGCCAGTCAATCGCATTCATATGTTTGTTCCAACAGGTCCGCTTGGAACGACATGTTCACATGGGCCGGCGATCGTTGGAGAGCCTGTCAAGAAGCCCATCGTCATCTTGATGCTCACAGCATTGTGTCCATCTTGAGGGCCGAAGAGGTCGGGTGTCGAAATTGAGCTGCCCTGTCATTCATCATTTGTATCTATTTTCATGTGGCCAGCAGGACACCTTCACATGGAGCACATACCTCGAGATTCAGAACGAAGTTTGGTTCGCGGTGCCCTCTTCAAATGTTCTCGTCTTTGATGCGGTCTGGGGTGTAGTGCGTGGTGGCTTGACATAGATGAGTCTTGTTCACATGAATTTTCAACTGCTAAGGTCACATGAATCAACTGCTGTTCAGGTCATTTTCAACTGCTGTCAGCCCAGGAGTTCCGGCCGTCGTTCACGGCCTGTTCTTGAGGCAGGTGCCAGGTCCTGAACCTGGTGAAGCGGGGGCGTGCGGGTATGAAGATACTTTGATGGCACAGTCACAGTGAAACCAGGGCCCGTGACATCACATGCTCCTCATGTGTCAACGTTTGGTCCCCAACATTCATCACGTGTCAACATATGTGCTCATCATTCGCATGACACTGAAGAATGTGAGGTGAAAGCTTCATATGAAGGTATATGGAGTGAATTTTGGAAACGTGTTGCATTGGCGTGCGGACGCCAAAGGATCGTGTTGGCTTCGCTAAGCACTTTGTGAAGCCATGAATTGAGTGAATCGAATCACTGCTTCATTGCTGCCCTGGCCAGGGCGCCATTGATGTCGCCTCAGTGAATCGGGGTGCTGCTGTTTGGGATGACCCTGGAAGCTTGTGAAGCCAGGTCAACAATGTTGTGAAGCAGTCAAGTCCTTAATTCTTTTGATTTGTTGGCCTTGCAGGTTTTATCCAAATTCCATTTGAGACATTAAAATTCATATGCTTTCCCAATTCATGTGAAGACTTGTCAAGTTAAATTTGAGACATTCAATTTCATTTGCTTCCGTTGGCATCTTTTAAAGCTCCAAGTGCAGCCCTGCCCCGGGACACGAGGCTGGACTTTCTTGAGCCCTGCGCGGGCCCAAGTCTACTGACCTTGTGATTCAACCAGTCACCAAAATTGAGATTTGACAAGGCTGAGCTCCATTTCAGGTGGATTTTTTTCCATTGCCGAGCCAATAAGGTCTAGCTTTGTGCTGACTTGCAAGTTGAAAAACCCTCACCCTTTCCCAGCCACATTGGGTTGGTAGTCGGGTAAGAACGTCGTCCGAGTACATTGCGAACCGGCCTCCACGATGGACTCGAACCACGCCTTCGACGCAGCTGAAAGGTTGTCGGCATCCACCAATCGACAGCCATGTCGTGACATCCTCTGCCGCAAAGCAGAGAGAGCCCCTTAGCCTCGCTTGGCCTGTCGCTGAGCCTCACTTTGCCTCGCTTGGCCTGTCGCTGAGCCTCGCTTGATCTCGCTTGGCCTGTCGCTGAGCCTCACTTTGCCTCGCTTGGCCTGTCGCTGAGCCTCGCTTGATCTCGCTTGGCCTGTCGCTGAGCCTCACTTTGCCTCGCTTGGCCTGTCGCTGAGCCTCGCTTGATCTCGCTTGGCCTGTCGCTGAGCCTCACTTTGCCTCGCTTGGCCTGTCGCTGAGCCTCGCTTGATCTCGCTTGGCCTGTCGCTGAGCCTCACTTTGCCTCGCTTGGCCTGTCGCTGAGCCTCGCTTGATCTCGCTTGGCCTGTCGCTGAGCCTCACTTTGCCTCGCTTGGCCTGTCGCTGAGCCTCGCTTGATCTCGCTTGGCCTGTCGCTGAGCCTCACTTTGCCTCGCTTGGCCTGTCGCTGAGCCTCGCTTGATCTCGCTTGGCCTGTCGCTGAGCCTCACTTTGCCTCGCTTGGCCTGTCGCTGAGCCTCGCTTGATCTCGCTTGGCCTGTCGCTGAGCCTCACTTTGCCTCGCTTGGCCTGTCGCTGAGCCTCGCTTGATCTCGCTTGGCCTGTCGCTGAGCCTCACTTTGCCTCGCTTGGCCTGTCGCTGAGCCTCGCTTGATCTCGCTTGGCCTGTCGCTGAGCCTCACTTTGCCTCGCTTGGCCTGTCGCTGAGCCTCGCTTGATCTCGCTTGGCCTGTCGCTGAGCCTCACTTTGCCTCGCTTGGCCTGTCGCTGAGCCTCGCTTGATCTCGCTTGGCCTGTCGCTGAGCCTCACTTTGCCTCGCTTGGCCTGTCGCTGAGCCTCGCTTGATCTCGCTTGGCCTGTCGCTGAGCCTCACTTTGCCTCGCTTGGCCTGTCGCTGAGCCTCGCTTGATCTCGCTTGGCCTGTCGCTGAGCCTCACTTTGCCTCGCTTGGCCTGTCGCTGAGCCTCGCTTGATCTCGCTTGGCCTGTCGCTGAGCCTCACTTTGCCTCGCTTGGCCTGTCGCTGAGCCTCGCTTGATCTCGCTTGGCCTGTCGCTGAGCCTCACTTTGCCTCGCTTGGCCTGTCGCTGAGCCTCGCTTGATCTCGCTTGGCCTGTCGCTGAGCCTCACTTTGCCTCGCTTGGCCTGTCGCTGAGCCTCGCTTGATCTCGCTTGGCCTGTCGCTGAGCCTCACTTTGCCTCGCTTGGCCTGTCGCTGAGCCTCGCTTGATCTCGCTTGGCCTGTCGCTGAGCCTCACTTTGCCTCGCTTGGCCTGTCGCTGAGCCTCGCTTGATCTCGCTTGGCCTGTCGCTGAGCCTCACTTTGCCTCGCTTGGCCTGTCGCTGAGCCTCGCTTGATCTCGCTTGGCCTGTCGCTGAGCCTCACTTTGCCTCGCTTGGCCTGTCGCTGAGCCTCGCTTGATCTCGCTTGGCCTGTCGCTGAGCCTCACTTTGCCTCGCTTGGCCTGTCGCTGAGCCTCGCTTGATCTCGCTTGGCCTGTCGCTGAGCCTCACTTTGCCTCGCTTGGCCTGTCGCTGAGCCTCGCTTGATCTCGCTTGGCCTGTCGCTGAGCCTCACTTTGCCTCGCTTGGCCTGTCGCTGAGCCTCGCTTGATCTCGCTTGGCCTGTCGCTGAGCCTCACTTTGCCTCGCTTGGCCTGTCGCTGAGCCTCGCTTGATCTCGCTTGGCCTGTCGCTGAGCCTCACTTTGCCTCGCTTGGCCTGTCGCTGAGCCTCGCTTGATCTCGCTTGGCCTGTCGCTGAGCCTCACTTTGCCTCGCTTGGCCTGTCGCTGAGCCTCACTTAGCCTCGCTTGGCCTGTCGCTGAGCCTCACTACCGTAGATCTGAAGATGGGACTAACCGTAGATCTGAATATGGGACTAATCGTAGATCTGAAGATGGGACTAATCGTAAATCTGAAGATGGGACTACTAACCGTAGATCTGAAGATTAAAGATTGGACCAACTGTAGATGAAGCCACTCATATAACAGCATTGAAACAGGGGCGCAGTGTCCATTTGATGACAAAGGACTTCAGACCTATGGCTACTCAGAGTGGCCATAGATCTGAACATAGCTGAGGTTCCAGAGGGACTCAGGATCATATCTCCACATGTGCACTGAACTGAGGCCCACTTGCCCTGCCACAGCTGAGTCCGTGCATGACTTGAGCTGGCTCTGCGCCCATGCCCGAGAAGTTGGTAAGTCCTCAGACGAAAGATGGAAAACTAAACCCAAAGTTGGTCAGATGATGGAAGATTTCATTTTTTGTGAACGGCAAAATTAATTGATTGTGCTTGGGCACACTACCAGTTTGCATGCATATGAGCAATTTCGTCGACAACCTCAACTTCATCTGTGGGCAAAGGAAGTGAAGCGATCATAGGCACAATGGCCTGTCGCTCAGTCAGAGCAGCAGCCTGCAGCTTGGACAACTCATCCTTCAGCAGTTGCTTGTAGTCAGCAGGAGCACCAGATTCGGAGCTTGCCATGGTCAAGCCAAAACTTAATCAAATGATGTCAAATGATTAGAGCCAAAAAGTTCTGGATGGAAGCCATGCCAACCATAGGATTCTGAACCTTTTGCCAAGTATGAGGAATTGCAGGTGCCACCCAGGGTGGACATAGGATTCTGGTAGTTTTGATGGATCTGGATTGGCCAAAGAGGCTGAAAGATGGCAACGTCGGTAACCGCAATCGAGGTGTAGATATAGGGTACGTCGATCGGTAACACCTTGAGCCGATTGAGCGTAGCTTCCTTTTGATTGTTAATTAGGCAAAATAGGAATGAACTAGGCAACCTCGATCACCCGATCGACATCTGCAACCGCGTGCCATCATTTTTCGACGATGTGATTTGTTCGCAATCCACAGCTGCCTCGACGAGACACCCAATCAGTATGCAGCTCTTGTAAGACCAGCTATTTGAAGTATCTTGTAGAAATGTTTCTGCCCACTCGAAAACCAAAATCATTGAACCAAATTGCATTTGTTGGACGATCGGATGCCTAAAATTGATCAGAGAACAGCCAGGTGCTGAGGTTCTTATTTGGAACTTGGTGGCGTTTCACGCCACGATCCATGCGGATATCTTATTGAGTGACATCAGGATGTCGGTACACCATCTTTGCTTCTAAACAAAGGAAAAGGTGTAAGCTTATTGGGGAATCCCGTGTGGGATGCAACGCGTTGCATCTTTGCCTAGCCATGGGTGAGCTCATCAATGATAAACCAAAACGTTACCAACAAGAACAAATCAAACCAGCTAGCTAGCCGACCTACAGAACAAACTAGCAAACAAAGAAGTGTATCACATTGCACATAGCCACTTAGCACAAAAGCAGCATGATAGAATGCATTCTGTTTTGAAAATAATTCTTCATACGTTAGGCACATGGCAATGGCTAGGGCTAAGGTGCATCCGCGGGAAACAAAATCAACGCATCAAGTGCCTGAAAAACTTCAAGGGCAGCTTAGCTGCATCCTGGGCTAGAACCTGCGGGTCCACAGGCACACAATCGTCATCATCCTCAGCAGTCGTGATTGAGCACCTGCAACGAGGCTGTGTTTCAGCTCAAATTGCAGCGCAAAAAGTAGCCAAGAAACCGAAACCCGCATCGGGGATTTCAAAAAAACAACCAATGACCAATGCCAACAACTATGGCTCAATAGCCCAATAGCCTTACAGGCTTCCAAGTGGGGTAATAATGACCCAGGTCACGCCTGGAGTCTTCGGATCACGAGGTTTCTTCCAAAGCTCTTCGTCGAAAGGATTGCGGGTCAACTCCACGTCGTCCTTGGAATCCAAAAACTCCTCCTTGAGCTGCACGTAGGCGATCTCCCCCTCATAGCTGAGGCTGCCGCACTGCAAAATGACATGCCGCTTTCCAGCCACCATGGTTGGCTCGATGGGGTCCTTCTTGCTGTCAGTTTTCTCGATTTTGACCTTAGGCAAGAGACTTCTAAAGTGAACATGAAACCCATTGAAACCCCAAATGAACATGCTGGCTGACGCTGGACACCAGTTGCTCGTGTTGTACCAGTTGTACCTGCTGCTTGCTGCCTTACTTAATTACTGCTTCAATGTATCAATGTATCAATCAAAATTGGCAAGATGAAAGGGCCAGCAGCAAATAATCACAAGGGTCAAGAAACGAGAGCCGAGGCCAAAGATCAATCATTTGCATTGGCATCATCAATCAGGAGTCGGTCATCGGCATCGGTATCAGCCGCCAGCAACTTTAACTACCCTAGTAAATTATCTAGCTGTAAGAATGTAGTAGCTGAACTGAATTTATTTGTCCAGCAGTGTGTTTCCTCAAATTTGTCGGCAATCAACACCCCGACAACACCCCGACATTTGTCCGCCATTTGTCCGCCGCGCATTGCAGAACCCCAGAGGAGCTGCAAAAATATTATGAATGAATAATAATATCAATATCTTAGTGTTTGCGTTTACAGTTAAAACCTTGTCCGCCTTTCCTTTATATAGAACCGTGTATGTATGCATGTATGTATGTATGTATGTATGTATGTATGTATGTATGTATGTATGTATGTATGTATGTATGTATGTATACTTTATATATATATATATAGTACTTATATATTTCACAAGTTTCCCAGGTTGAAAAGCATAAAAACATCGCCAATGCCCGGCATGGAACATTCCACGCAGGTTTCCACATGGGGGAATGCACGTTGAGCATCCCAGGCAAAGGTCCCAAAACCATGCCGAACTTGTTGCCGTCGCTCTCACAATCGCTCTCGGAGCCATTCTTCAAAAGAATGCGATTCTTAGCGCCTCCAGAAGACATGGCGGCACTCCAAACAACTGCAGTTGCCTTGCCAGTAAAGAAAAAAATGACTTCACTAGGCGGTTCTCCCTCTTGTGGCCGACGGTAAAACAGCTTGCCCTTCAGATTGCCAGGTTTCCCCGCCATTTTCACAATGATGTGCTCCAAACCAGTGTCAAAAAATGCAGACACATCAGCATCGGGGCATTGAGAACAAATGGGTGGGCATTTGCCCTTGCCAAGGGAAACATTGCGAAGGCAACGGCTGGAAATCTCTGAGTGGTGAAAGGCAATCCCCTCCAAAGCAATTGCTTGCTTGACCGTGGCCCAAAGAGAATCCTGAGAAGTCTTTCCAATGAACTCTGGCAACGTCAACTCTGAATCTGGCTCCAAGATCCCACTAACAGCTGTAGCAATCACGGATGCCAATGCTGCATCATCACCATCCTGCCCATCTGCGCAAGGGATTCTGGCACATGTGGCAAGATCTCCGACCAATCGTGACCACTTTTCAATGATGGTTTGCTCATCCGCCTTGGCTTCAAGAACCATTTCATCTGCAATCAAGTCAGCAAGCTGGTCCTTTTTCATTGAAGCCAGCCTTTCATCGACCTGAATGGGATGTTGGGTGTGTGAACCACCTGAAAGATCTGACCTATGCCTGGGGTGAATGAGCAATGTCCAACAATAACGCCCTAGATCAACATGTACAAGTACAACTCGCAAGAACTCAGCACCCCAACAACCCTCAAGATTACCTACGCAAAGGACGATACAGGGCCTATACTGATGCTAACGCAAACCGATGGGAAAAAACATAAAGCCTGACATGATGATATGACATGACATGACATGACTGACTGGACTGACTGGCCTGCTTCGCCAAAGAATCAGCAACAGCCTCCCCATCATCATGCGTTTCCTCTGACTTCTTTGGAGCGGCAGCTGACTTCAGCGCCGGATCTGTTCCAGCTTCCGTCTCAGTAGCATCACCACCGCGACCCTGCGTCTCATCTCCGGAAGGTTGGGCGCCTGAAGAACCTGAAGGCCTCAGAAGGTAAGGCCTAGCCTGCTTGCGCAACTCATCCAACTTCTTCTTCATGAGCTTCTGAACTTGGTCACTTTTGAACAAATCCCATTGAGCAGTTGACCGTGGATTGAAGTTGGGCTTCGATATGTTTCGGGCACCGGATAGAAGCTTGCTCCATGTGACTTTCCACTCTGTGGCTCCAATGTCCATGGCAATGATCTCATGATAGGCATTGCCCGCACACATCCGGGACATGAATTGAACGGCTGAATCCAAGTCCTTCTGGGTTTGAATCAGGAGGCGTGTCCGATCAGCCTCAGCCCCTGAGGGCACTTGATTCCAGGCAGAAGCAACACCGCGAATAGCTTCCACGACATAGCATGATCGCAATGCCAGAAAGTTCCGGACATCAGCCACTGTTGTCCAAGAGTTGTACCTCCAAGTCAACAAACAAACCGCTGACATGAGCGCTGAAGGAAATGAAACGCCATCCATCCCATGGAAGGAAGTTAATTGATATTTGACTGCATATGTTTCATCGTGAATTCATCATTTGCGTTATCGTGGCATCCATGATGATGAAGACGATTCTGATGCTGGCGGTGGCAATGTTTGTATTAGTTACACTAGTTACTGGTGATATGATCTGGATGTTGCTGTTTCTGTATAATTCAATAATTCTTCAATCTGATAATTCTTCAATCTGATAATTATGAAAAAAACTTCATAAGTGCATACCATAAACTCACTTCGTTCGCCCCAGATTGTGACCGAGGCACACTGGCACCAGGGCTTTCAGGGGGCCAGTGCTTGAAGCAACACTTCCTGGAATCCCAAGGACAGTTTCAACCTGCATCGATTGAATTCTCGGTTGCGAAGAGGTCTGATATGATGCTTCTTCGTCAAGCAGCTTGCCCGTGTCCATCTTGCAGGCTGCAACCAATATGGCCTTGGCAAGGGACATGACATCGTCCTCGAACTCCTTGCAAAGACACATGTGAAGATCTGAGAGCATCTGGACAATGATTGCCTCAACGCTCGACTGGCTCCCATCACCAGAAACGATCTCCTTGACCTTCTTGCGGAAATTCACTTGCAACCTGGCAAAGGCAAGGTGCTCTGACAAGACCCGGTCATCTTGCATGCCACACTGCTCATGCAATGGATTCTCTGACGCAAAGAGCATAACTTTCTGGCCCAACTTGGGATTGGCTTTCAGCAAGTTCAAAGGCATGTTGGAAGCATGTTCCTGCTCTTCAGGTTCAGCATCCGCAGCATCACCATCAGCCTTGCTAGAAGGAGCATGGCCATCCGAATCTCCTCTTACAGCCGCAAGCGCTAAGCTACAGTCTGGGTCAGATGCTCTCATCTTCAAAGAATGGGGCCGCACCAACTCTTGCTTGATGGCGAGGCGGACCTTTGACCAGACTTTGAGGGTGCGACCATCCAACTCGATGCTGCCTTGGAACACAAACTTCAACGCATTCACGAACGCTGTCTCGATCGCAGTCACATGATGATCTTTCTCAGATACGTCTTGCAACACGTACTCCACCTAAGTTCTGAATTTGAGCACACATCTATGTGGTTTGGCGTCCCAGGCGTCCCAACATGTCCCAACTATCTGAAAGTCAAACAGGCAAATGTTGAACCACCGCACCGTGGGCAAATTCTAAGAAATGAGAACTGAGAACATGAGAACATGTGAACATGTTCAAAAAAAACGCTGATCTAAACAGCATCAAGCATACTGCATTGACGATGTCATCGATCATCAAGGTGGCACGGCCATCTGCAGTGGTAGCTTGACATGCATCCTCTTCTCCATCCTGATCCCGGTTGCCCTCAGTGCTCCCAACTGCGCCTTTGGAAGTGGTCTTGGCCTTTGCTTTCCCTCTGCGTTTGCGCTTCTGCTTGCTCTGGTCACCAGTTTCCTGATGCAGAAGCGCATTGCAGGAATGGCAATGGCGGTTTATCCTTTTGCACTGGAGTGACTGGAGCGTGAATCCACACAAACTTGGTGATTGGTGAACGAATCGTGAAGTCAGTCTGTTGTTGTTGTTGTGTTGCTGTGGCTGTAGCAATGGACATAATTAAAATGCTTCACACTCTGTTCTAACCTACCCAGATTGTCAAAATGTTTTCCTGACCGAACTTCAAATTTCCAAAGCTACAAAAATCTAATAATCAAACAGTCAAACAGTCGTTGCGTTGCTGCCAACACAGTCTGCCTGTCCTCTGCGTGTTGATTGCCGCTATGTGCTGCGTTTGCTTTCTTCGCCTTGCACACTGCGCTTTCTGCCATAGGCGCGAGCAGCTGGAAGAATTTTTCCATAGTTTCTTCCCCTCTGAAGATCCAAGGCACACCATCATCGGTTGGCACGCAAAATCGAAACACACAACTGGCCACCTGGACAACGGCCACAAACTTTTGTCGGACTGATGATGATGATGATGATGATGATGATGATGGTAATTATGGTACTTGCTACCTAGATTTGGAGGATCATTGGCTCCTCAACTCATCAAACCTTAGAGCTGAGAGCTGAGCTGAAGTTTAAAATATAAGATTCAATACAATACATCAATACATGACTCACATGACTCACATGACCTCATACCACCCAATACCCTTGCCTTATACTAATACCTATTGATACAGGACTGATACTCCAATGCCGTACAATAAACCTCATATGTCATAGAGTCATTTAGTCATATAGGTATAAACAAACCCAGCCTTCTTCCAAGAAGATGGTGCGCTGGTGTGCAACAAAGCTTTGCAGACAACCGCGAAGCTCTGGTAGACATCGTGGGGCAGCAGATTGGGAGTGCTGAACACAACGTGCTCATTCAAGTACCTTGGGCGACAACATCAGGAGTCATGCTTCAGCCATGCACTAATCCAAAGGAACTGATCCATCCATCATAGACTCCATAGACTCCATAGACCATAGATTCACAGATAAACAAATAGATACTAGATACTAGATATTGATATTGAATACTGATCCAGGGATTTAAAGAGTAACCAAGGACCAAGCCCAGTAGTGCCAGGCTCTCTTGTTGGTTCGCCAAATGATCTTGACTGATGATGATTCCTGATGATTCATGATTTGGAAGTGTTGGACTGACTGGCGATGAAGTTGAAGTTGAAGCAACTTTTGGCCCAACAAATTTGGGAAGTTGAAAAGGCTCACCATGGTGTTGCATGAAATGAGGTGTCTCCCCCCCGCCTCTCAACAGAAGGCCAAAGCTTCTGGCTCTGCAGCAGGTTGTAAACAGAGGATGCTTTGGTATAGTCACGGGCAGAATCAAATTTTTGCGGGAAAAATTTGCTCAAAAAATCTGCCAACTTCTGGTGATACCCTGGGTCTCTGCACTTCAGGTGTTGCTGGGTTCGTTCAGTCGTCCATCGGGCTTGGATTGTTGGAATCAAACGCATCCTCTCGACAAAACTGGTTCGGCTTCCCGTTCCGTTCAGCACGTTTGCCAGCTCCTGCATGGAACACCACAGCAGTGCCACAGCAGGTAGTTTAGGTCGTTCAGGTTGGGGGATCACCCAGCCCAACCAAATTTGAATTTACATAGGGCACACAGGAATTGAAAACCATGGGTATGGGCATTGCCCATGGGCACAGATCCAATCTGTTGAGGGGTTGAATTTTGGAACACATGGTCAATCGAGCAAGTTAAACAAACACATGGCCTTCAAGTACTGAAGCACGTCGGGTGGGGTCCGCGGATGGAAGATGGTCATGCCCTTCACAGGGTTCGAAAGCATCTGACGCACTTGCACGTTGTCCGGGGCCTTCTCAGCAGCGATGTATGCCTCGGCCACATCATATACAAAGGTTTGCTGAACCAGGCCACTGCTACAACAAAGCTCTAAGCACTGCTAAGCACTGCTTAAAAAACAACACCATCGAGCTAATGAACCCATGACTCCATGACTCATGACTCGACTAGACTCATGATCCATGACTTGACCACTACGGGTTTGACATTGTCAATGAAGGCTGTCGCGCGTCATCATATCTAAGAAGGTGTTACACTGTCACTGCCAAAGAAAATTCATTGACACAACTGACAGAACTTAATACATACATCACATACGAATACTGTCGATTGATTACTCTTGGACTCTTGACTTATGATATACTAGTACTACCTAGCACCCAAGCAACGTCACCAAGTCTTTCCCAGCCCTCATCACCCAAGGTCATGTCAGCTCGATTCGCCAGAATATGTGGCTCAGAATATGGATTTTCAGTAAAACTAATTCAACACACCGAATCATGGCAGGAGGTGGCCTGAAGTTAGCCTTTGACAAACTGAACAGCGAACAAACAAAACCACGGGCCACCTTCAAATTTGATCCACGACAATGCAAGTAACGGTTAACCAGTCATCAAATCATCAAATTCCAAAAGCAATGCTACAACCAAGCAACCGCTTCCATGAGCGTGGCGCTTGAAATGAGATGGTACGTGACCGTCTCCACATCAGACTGTTGTGAAGTACTTCTGATTTTTTCTGCCTCGGCCCAAGGGGCACCACGTACTCCCTTGAGCCAACCGTGTTTGAGGATAAGCTGGACATAATGCGCTCGGGTATCGCATTCATTCCTGTCATTGAGCTTATGACGAACAAAGGCCCTGGCTCCATTCTCAAGGAACAATTTGGAAGTAGCATTCTCTTCGATGGCATACTGCTCCCATACCAAGTCCTGGAGTCTGCGGCCTGTCTCATGCGGGTAGCGCTCCTCGATTGACACAGGAGTGGTATCCCAGATGCCAAAGGGAGTTTTGGCAGGCTCTGCGGCGGTTTCCACAACAACACCGGCGCCACCCTCAGTGTTTGGAGCAGCCGGTTCTGCAGTGGACACACCAGTCGACATGGCAGCGAGCCCGAAAACCCTCCCGCCAAAAAAAGGACCCAGTCTTCGCTAAGCTAAGCAAGCCTTCGGAAACTGCGACAGACAACAAGTGACTTCAAGTGGCTTCTGGCTGCTGCAAACACAAAGGACTGACGGAGGACTGAGGACTGAGGATGAGGATGAGAACAAAAAGAATCAAAGGATCACACACTGATCACCACAAATGATTTTGCAATGATCAATGATTTAATCTAGTGAAGCTGAGATATCTGCCATGGCTGCGACATATCTCAATCAAATGTTTGGTAAATTGATTAATGAAATGACTCTCAAAGCAATGTTCCTCTTGGTCGGGCCCTGAATTGGGAAAAAATCAGTCGTTAGCATTTTTGATTCAAGCATATTCTTGCTGATTGCATAGTTGTCGAGCATTGCATGCTCCAATGCTAATGCAAACTCTTTCCACATGTTTCCACATCGCTGATCTGTTTTCCAAGATCTCTCGTGTTTTCGATTTTCTTGTCCACTCTGACTGCTGCCCTTTGTGCGCTGGTCACATCAAGAGACGGGTCAGTCTGCTGAAGTTAATGACCAAACAAGCAACCAAAAATGCATTGCCACTGCTGATTGCGGCATACCTACGGCCACAGACCGTGGCCAGGCTGCCACGAAAGTCTAGTGACTAGTGGCCGGCCAAAACTGATAATTGAATTAGCACCCCTAGGGGCCCAACACAATGGTGAACATGTGCGTTGCCACCATTGGTTTACTTATCAAAGGGTCCAACGGCCATCTTGCAAATCACAAAAGGCCAAACCCAGGAGAAACTCTGTGTTCCAAATGCACCGCCGCTACAACAAGCACCACAGAAGCCAGATTCGTATACGATAACGTGTTGTTATATAACTTGTCAACTTGTTGACGTGTTAACCATTTTACTGCAATTCAATGTATAATGTATCAATGTATCACTGTTCAAACCACTAGCCAAAGCAAACAAAAACAATTGTGTGTGTGTGACAGGTGACAGGTGTGGCGTGCCATTTCCTGACGATTGGTTGGCTCGCAAGGAGAATAGCATCCAGGATTTCAAGAATCGTTGCAGCGAGGCACAATGTCACAAAGAAGTTTCTCAGTCTTATTGGAAGCAGCTTCATGGAGTTCAAGAAGCTACATAGAGTGGCTCAACCGTTAAGAGCCGAGCCACATAACAACGGTCAAATTGACCAAAACTCGCTCACTCACTCACTCACGCGTTTGGCCCAAAGGCCCAAAGATGGGAAGGGTCAGCAGAATGTAACCAAGCGCCAATCCCACAGAGACGATGTGCATAGTGTTCCCAGCCATTCCGCCTTTGTTCAAAAACATGGCAAAACCTAAAGGACACTTTCCACAAGAACAGAAACAGGAAGAAAGCCAGCCTGTAGGCTAGCAACATGGTTCTAAAAATCCTTGAAACTTCAGACCCATATAGAAGCCTACAGACCCTGCACCCTAGACTGAACTGATGCGCGCTGCGCTCAATCGCAACCATGGGAAATCACTCGTATTTGAATCTGCAACTAGCCTTTAAGTTAAGCAAGTTCCGACAACATCAACACATTGGATCAAACAAGTCGAGCAAGTGAATTGCGGTTGATTCCAGTTTCCTTTGCATTTCACATCAAAAACAGAAAATATGATCGCTATATGACCGATCATCATCCCTCCAACATTGACTCCAACATCATGAAGTGCCTGGAACACAGAATCACGATGACAGATTGCCACTACATCAACTGAGCTAATGAGAACACGCAGCCACGGCACATTGCGAGGATCGAGAGCGCCCAGATGCGCCCAGGAACATTCGTTTGGAAACTGGAGACAGGCCGAAGGCGCCCGTCCTTGTCTTTTGCCCAAGGCACTGCTGACTCATTCCCATACACAGGCACCCCCTGCGCAACAGGGAGTTCCTGCGGCGTCAACCAACGTGGAAAGATCATATAGTCTGCAGGTCCTGCATGGCGGGCTTAGAAATTCAGAAAGCAAGGAACTCTCAAGTTAGGTACCCATTAACTTGAATCATTGGCTCATTATGTAGATCTTAACCATTGCGACAACAAATAAAACTGAAACAAATCCCAGAAGGGGGCCAAAGGCCCGAGGAGAAAGCTACAAACACAACACCATTCAACACCATGTGAAGCTGACCTAGCCTGTGATGTGATCACCAAACGCAGGCAGCTCGATGCTGCGCCGGCTGTTGGAGATGTGATACATGGATGCGTCCACCCAAAGCCTCAGCGGAAATGTTCTGAGGGTTGTTTCAGTCTCTCAATTGCTTTTGCAGTCTGTGTGTGTGCATGTTCCTAGTCTTGGCGCACAATTATAAAATGTCTTGTTCCGAACAATTTGTTGCCTTTTTCTTCAATCTCTCTGCGCACTGTTGAACCTGCATATGGTATGCACAAAAAAGGAAAGAATATGCAGGTTACACAATATATCATATATATATATATTACCATGATTAAATATGTACCTACATCTGTTTGCTGCAATAAGTATTTAATTGCCATCCCAGAACGGCAGCGGTTAAACTGCAATGCGCCAGTGTGCCCAATGAACTCCGTTACCACATACTGCAAAGTCATGCCTTGCACAAAGTAGTATAGCATAGTGGTGTGCATTGCATGTCATCATTGATTGGTTTAGAGTGTAGATGTGTATAGTGCATCTGTGCATTCAGGTAATCAAGTAATACAGTAACCAATAAAACGCCACCAAGAAACATCGAGGTGCTCTTGATGATGGTTCCCAATTCTGACTCAGGTTGTAGCTGCGGCGGTAGCCAACTTTCCTCTGGTAGCGCAGAAGCGCATCGAACCTAGCAGGCAGTCGACAAAGCAGCAACAACAACAACGACGACAACAACAACAACATCAACATCAACGGCACCAACAACTACGACAACAACAACAACAACTCTACTACAACAGCAGCAACAACAGCAACAACAACAACAGCAACAACAACAACAACAACAACACATAGCGTTTGTTCAACCAACAACCAACAACCAACAACCAACAACCAACAACCAACAACCAACAACGTTTGAACAAAACGAGGGTGAACGAAACCTTGCTGAAACCACATTCTCAAACATGTTTCGTTCACCCCTCCAATTCGTAACAACAACAACAACCAATAACCACAACAAAAACAACAACAACAACAACAACAACAACAACAACAACAACAACAACAACAACACACAACAAGAACCACAACAACGACAACAACAACAACGAGAATAACCACAACTGCTTTGCACCGCCATTTTGTGGG
Source organism: Symbiodinium kawagutii (assembly GCA_009767595.1). Classification (NCBI taxonomy): domain Eukaryota; class Dinophyceae; order Suessiales; family Symbiodiniaceae; genus Symbiodinium; species Symbiodinium kawagutii. Next base: position 46,454 of record VSDK01018159.1, read on the forward strand.
TATTGTTGTATGTCTTTGTCCGGCACTGCTTCAATGCAAATTCAACTTATTAGCTACTGAAGGTATGGACATTTGCTGCGTTGGCATTGACCATAGTATAGTAGGCCAATTAGAACAACAATGGGATGGCCTGGTCATTGGAAGAGAAACATCCAGCAAAGACAGGGAATCAATCAATGTTAATCTCAACAATTTCTTGCGAAACAAAATGCAAAGCGAGGCACTCGCGCTCTGACAACGCCTGCAACATAGTATCCTCCAGGGATTGCGGACCAGAGAGGTCCCGCTCGTCAGCCCACCCGCTGGTTCTGCGGTTCTCAGCCTTAGATATCAACACAGATATGATATGATATCAATCAATCAATCCAGCAACTGATGGCAACCGATTACTAAATACCAAGTAATGATGATCAGTTGTCAACCAGTTGTCATCGCGACTGACAAACTCAACTTCACACACAGCATGGCAGCCATTCTGATATCGTTTTCACTTACAGGAAATAGCTATATCAACAACAAGGCAAAAGTAGCTTTTGATCAGTGCAGCAGCTTGACCTAGCAGGTGGACAAGTAACCCACGCAAGGTCTGCCAACACATCCTGCAAGGGCGAAACCATGTACGATCGCCAAGTGAACTCTGTCTGACGGCGCATCTGGTTGAACCAAGTTTGCATGCTCATTTTCTTCGCTAGAACAGCCGCAGGAAACCTCAGCCCCACAAGACAGAACGCAACAATAACCCTGCACCTGACTCGGATGTCTGTGGGCATTCTGGGGAATTCTGATATGCCGGTAAACGAACTAGCATGACGACCCTTGCCTGGGCATCCCAGAATAGTCGAGTTTGTATTTAGTTGTCAAGCAGAGCGACTGTCTATGTACGAGTTGACATCTGTGTTGTTCAAAGGTTCGGTCAATCTTTGAGTCTTTGAATAACTGATAAAAATCAGGTGTAGACTTAGGAAGACATTCTCTTGAAACGGCCGGACATTATCACCCCTCATCAGCCCCTCATCCAGAAAAGCGGCGCTTCTTTCAGCAAGAGCAAATTGTAGCGACGCTGTCGCTTGGTGGCAAAGCCATGGGAGGTCGGGCATGTCAAGATCGATTCGCGGAAATAGAGGTCAGAGAAAACTTCATCGAGGATATTGAAATCCTGTTCCTTCACCTGGGCCATGCCGCAAAAATATTATTTTCTCTTTACGATATTTAAAATCCGTTGTAGCTGTAGATGAAAACTGTTGGCACTGAATTGCAACTATACTGCGTAGGCTGCCTAACTCTTTGCTCCTATGCTCAATGTTTTCTTGGATGATGTTTCACACATGTTGAGTCTGCGTCAATCTACTTCCACAAGGATCCTCATAGTCCAGACCTGCAACCACACACCTGCCAACAGGAGTGGACAAGATACATTCTCCATCAAAATGACTTTCTCACGTTGCACGCGTCTCTGGCCGCACCAGGCAGCAAAATGCTTGTAGGTCGGGCCGTCCCGGCCTTTCTGCATGCCCATCGAACTCCAATCAACGCATGGGGGGCCCGCAACATGCACATTTCCCCGCGGGTATGGGCATTGCTGGTGGTGATGATCACACCAAGCCGTCTCAGTGACAATGTTTGTGCCAGATCGCAGCCTCAGTCCCCAGCAGCCCTGATGGTTCTGAACAGTCAGCTGTTGCAAGTTGTATTCTCAAGAAATTCAAATCATTTCGAATAGTCGCAAAACAAACATGAACAAAATAAACAAACAACATTTGGTATTGCATGTTGGACATTTGCCACAAATGCCAAAAAGTGTATGAATCAATGAATGATGAATGTTCAATGGTTCCCAGTCCAGTCCAGTAGAAAGCTGCAGTTGCTAGATGTATATTATGATGTATACAAGAAATTGCAATAGTACAAGTACAGTGTTCTGTCTGAGCATACAAATTGTCTGAAACATGTGCAACCAATGCGCTTTTCCATCAGTTGTCTCCCGGACAGCTTGCGAAACTCTGGCCGCACGAACTCAAAGATGTCTCGAAACAAGCAGTCTGGACGACTGGGGTGGTTGTTCAACTCCCTGATGGCAGCATTGCACCATTCAATGGCGCCAGCGTGCCACGCTCCTCCAACATCAGGATAAGACGCATTCCTCACAGTACACCGTACGGCCTGTCCAGGATTTGCAAACGTCAAGCTACCAACTGTCCATGATTTTCCGATTTGGTGACTATCCGTGCTCATGACAGCCACTAAACAAACAACCGGTTCAAATCAGCAACATGGCAAACTGATTGAACAAATCAGGACTCATGTTAGAAATACAATGTTTGTTTGTAGGAAGGCATGACTGACGTAAACATTTTTGTTCATACCGACATATCCAATGCTTTACATGGTTAAAACCTCTTTTGAGCCCACTACAGCCAGCACAAGGCTTGTACATATGGAAAGTCTTTATGGTATGCTCACTGTCTGTCGGTATGTCTGTATGTTGAAGAGTGTTGGTTGCTCACGCACCTTCGCGGTTTGCTCGATCATACCCAGCGCCACACCTGGAGCATCCAGACCGCTAAATGCCGTGGTGTAAACAACATAGCGTAGGCGGTGTAGCAGCTCATCGGCTACCTCACTCACGCATGCCCGGTGAAATCATTAACTACAAAATCTGCATCCCCGCATCACCAGTGCCATTCCTTCGAATGCGGCATCCATACAACGTGGACCTTTCCAGTTATTGGTGATTAAGAAGTCAAACAGCTAGGGCTGCCATTGCAGTTCCACCATATCTGTGCACTTTGACTACAAGACAGGGGGGTTGCGACGCCAGCTCACCAGGCACAAGGGAAAAAAAAAACCTTCTTGGAAGGGGAAAAAAAAACCTTGTGCACTGGGAGGCGAAGCCCCCACTGACCCCTGAGCCAAAAAAAAATCACATGGGGACACCCTGGTGCCTTAGGCAGAACCAAGGGATGGAATCCCACGTGGGCTAAAATACCATCCATAATCCACATTCAATTAATGTTCATATGTTTCCATGATAAACATTGAATCGATTCAATCGTCTCAAGCCCTGATGGCCACGGCTCCTCAACAAAAGCTCGATGTAGTCTACCCTCAATGAAGGAATCAACTTAGTTCTTACACCAAAAGGTTAAAGCAAACAGCAAAGAGAGCTATAAACCAAAGGAGGTGCCCGAAACTGTCTTAAAACACACCTTTGAAACAAGCTTTCGGGCACCCGAAGTATGAAAATCATTTGTTCTTAGATTTTAGTAGGGCAACAGAAACATTGTCAAAGCAGCATAGATATAAACAACACATGCTAGCACAGTAGAATGAGAATGGTCGCAATGATCGAGAATAGTACAAACAATCGTTACTTCTACTGCTGTTGGTGTTTTTGTTGCTACCATGGCGGCCTAAGTGTTGCAAGGCGCATGATCCTCCACCAGGAAGGACGGCATCTGCCGCAACTCAAGCTTAGACTTGGGGCTGTGCATGCACTCGTTTGCAGAAACACTCAAGTCCTGAAGCTTCTCCGTGGCTTTCTCGATCATGTACAATGGCCAGCTGTTCGCACATGCAAGACTGTGGCACTTGAATTTGCCCATCTCTTCCCTACGAGCATCCTCTGCCATCATTTCATCAAATGCTTTGCGATCATATGGTGCATTGAAAGGTGGCACTGGCGCGGTCGGTTCCGCACCTGAGCTTGAACTACTGGGCGGTTCCACTGCCACAGCATTGCTTGGATCACTTGGTGGTTCCACTGCTACAGCATTGCTTGGATCACTTGGTGGTTCCACTGCTACAGCATTGCTTGGATCACTTGGTGGTTCCACTGCTACAGCATTGCTTGGATCACTGGACGGTTCCACTGCCACAGCCTGGATTGGATCAAAGGGCGGTACTGGCGGTACCGCTGCCACAGCTTGCGGCAGTGCAGCTGCTGCGGCGTTGTGTGAAACGCCACACTGCAAACAACTTCCACCACCAACATGGTTGAACATCTGACACAAACGTTTCGAGGGACGATCCATGTCCGTATGTATGTCTGGATGCACGGGCTGAAACTTTGCACGGGCTACCTTGAGAAGGTGTGAGCTAAGAGACAAATCTAGCATTGCAAAGCTTCAAGTTTGCAAGCAAAGCGCGAAAGAAATATGCACAACCACCTCAACATGAAATATAAGAAATATGAGCTGGTCCAACCAGAATAAGCATAACAAATCATAGACTTGCACGTGTGTTGAAAAATATGTACAAGCACAAGTTCGTACATACACATGGAATCACAGGGACAAGCAAACAAACAAGAGTGACGCAAAAGGAAACAAACACTAGCAGCAACATTCAAAGATGTAAATTTTGATCTTATGATACAGTTTCAAGTTGTAAATTAATAACATATAGTTACTGGCTCCAAAATATGATTCGAAGGTTGATTGGGCGCCCTAGCTGAGATTGTTGAACACATAAGAACTGGTTAGTTGCATTAGGTGTATCAGCTTGTAATCGGTGTTGTTGTTGTTTGGTTGTTGTTTACGGTCAGATTCAGTTCTGCTGCTGCAAATTTCACATATCATGGTGATTGATCTGACTAAACGAATTCAATCAACATTGTTCCATTGGTGGATCCAACAATCTAATCGAACAATACAATGCAGCATTCAAAAGTTGAATGAGTAGCTTGATTGAAAGTGTTTGATTGAAATAACCAAGTGATTAGTTTGTTTCAGTACGTTTTATTAAGCAAGTTGTTTGTTTGGTTGGTTTAATTGGCTAACTCATGAATATGATCAAAAAACATAATTCAAACACTTTGATCGAACAGCTACGGGCTGATCACACAACCCGATCCAGCATTCTGATCAAGTAACTTAACCAATTAGGTTGATAGATTAACTCTATCAATCAGTATGATCACTTAACATGTTTACTTGAAATCATTAATCAAGCTTATCTTGTTCTAGCAATATGATGGGTTGCCCCGATCGAGCTGTCTAACCAGGCAGCCTGATTGATCAGCCTGATCGAGCGGCCTGATTGACCAGCCCGATCGAGCGGCCTGATCGATCAGCCTGATCGAGCAGCCTGATCGAGCGGCGTGATCGAGCAGCCTGATCGATCAGCCCGATCGAGCAGCTTGATCGAGCGACCCGATCGAGCAGCCTGATCGAGCGGCCTGATCGAGCAGCCTGATTGAGCAGCTTGATGGAACAGCTTTGATCGAGCGGCCTGATCGAGCAGTCTGATCAAGCAGCTTGATCGAACAGCCTGATCGAGTGGCCTGATCAAGATGCTTGATCGATCAACCTGATAGATCACCTAGCTCGAATGGTTTGGCGAATCAACATGATCAATTAACCTGTTCGATGGAGCTGCTCAAACACCCTGCTGATCGAGCAGCTTGATCGAGCGACCCGATCGAGCAGCCTGATCGAGCGGCCTGATCGAGCAGCCTGATTGAGCAGCTTGATGGAACAGCTTTGATCGAGCGGCCTGATCGAGCAGTCTGATCAAGCAGCTTGATCGAACAGCCTGATCGAGTGGCCTGATCAAGATGCTTGATCGATCAACCTGATAGATCACCTAGCTCGAATGGTTTGGCGAATCAACATGATCAATTAACCTGTTCGATGGAGCTGCTCAAACACCCTGATCAAGCAACATAATCAAATAATACTTATACTTAGTATTTTCGTTTCATTTAGTTGAATAATTGAATCAACAAGTTTGAACACATAAATGTTTTACGGAACATCACTAGGTTGTTTGAACAGCCTAATGACAATGTAGATTAATTAATCAAGAATGAAATATGATATGGATTGATATGGTTTTCAATGTTGCATTGATGTTTTTCTATTTGTTAGACATTTTACTTATTTGATGGCTTTTGTATTAATATGTTTTGATAAATAAACAAATATTTAAATGAATTTATATATTTATATATATTGAAAAAATGTATACATATGTTTTGAAACATGTGTTCCTGTATTTAAAAATATATAAACATATATTTAAATACATATATAACACTATATATATATATATATCAATCTTTGGTTTTTCAATTCACACCGACACCGGTGCGGAGCCGTTTAGCTGTGCCAGGACACCGCCACAAGCAAATTACCAATTAATCAATGGTCAAAGGCAGGTGGAGAGCCGATAACCGCCAAGCAGACTGCAAAGCAGCCGCCGTACAGTAGATTGCAGGACGAATAGTGTGGGTGGAAATGGCATTTGATTGAAAGAGCCATTGATCTGGCAGAGTAATAACAGAACGGCCTTCCCTAATGTTGGGCAGTATCGAGAATGCACCTTGCTCAAAGGTAACCCCAGCCCGTTCAATCTAGGATGGATCTCTTGACCTAGCCGTCGGGTACAAGGTTTCATCACTGGACGGACAATAGTAGCCCATTTCAGCGGCTACGAAAACCATTGAATGATGTCACTGCCTGGAAAGCCCCAGGTCTACTGGGCCCCAACACGAGCCAACTTAGTTTTGCCTTTATACGGGCCAACGCACCTAGTAGTGCTTCACAGCCAACTTTCGCTTGCAGGCACATGACAGCATTGCAATGGCAGAATTGCTCAATATGTGATTGTGGATACATTTTTCTTGAGACATTTCTGATAGCTATATAACTGGCAGACTTCACATGCAGAATTATTGCATTCGTGTTGATAAACTTCCCGCTGGTTTGTTGACAAGCACACAGTGACTGCTGGTTCCCTCGAGGTCTTTTTCCATACACAAGTGGCTTTCCACTGGTTGTGTTCGAACAAAAACGTGTTGCAATCATATTCCAACAATTTGATGTGACACTGCGTCACTTGATAATGCAATGAGTTTAGAAATATATGATGCGTGTTTATAGCTAACAGTTGCATCATTGAAGGACAAACAACACGACAATCCAATCCAAACATGAATGCGCTACCACCATACCTCTAAAAACAATACAGGAAACAATTTCTTCGCGTGCACCATGCTATCCAAGGCAGAAACAACCAAAGCCAGAACAGCATCGCAGGAAAACAATCAAACAAACAAACAAACAAACAAACAAACAAACAAACAAACAAACAGACAGACAAACAAACTAAGAAACAAACTACAGTAACAAACCAAAACATAAACAGACGTTACAAAAAAAGGAGGTCGCAAATAAACAGAGGTTACAAAAACAAGCACACGGCACAGAGGTTGACAAGCAAGCAAGCAAGCAAACAAATAAACAGAGGTTACAAAAATGTTTACACATTCATTCACTCAGATGCACACGCAAAGCCAATTCACTCACTGCCAATCAGACACTCAATCGCACAAAGGAATGGCAATAATGTTTTGCTTTATCCATGCCTTGTGTCGGTCGAAATAGACACTTCCTTTGCTGGTCACAACGAACCACCTTTACATCCAAGAAGAAGTGTTCCTGCTGGCTCTTTACACTACTGGCCGGACAAACCAGAGCAAATTTCATTGTTCCTGGTTGTTCCTGGAATTATTCCCGGAAAGAGAACCTCATGTCGGTTTAAAACCGCCAACACAATATAATCTTGTATTGTTTTGTATTAATTGGGTTTTTCCTTTCGGGAAAAGGAATCATTGGGTCGTTGAGTCGTTGAGTCAGTTGAGTCAAAGTTTGCTGATAATTACAAAAACATATTTGGTGACTGGCTTACTGATCATCTGACGTTTTGTGCGTCGTGGTTGTGTAGACAAGTTGTCCTGATTGTCTAGCCGGTTTGTCCAGCCCTTTCAAAAAGCATAGAGCACCAACTACAAACAAATTCACTGGCTTCATGTCTGCAAATGTCTTGTAGCAAGAACGAACTTCCGGTACACATTTCACTGGCATTGAGCTGCGACGTGTCTGTGGCAATTTTCCACAGTTCATCCGACGCATCCCCCTCTCCGTTTGCTTGAAAAGTGATGGCATCTACCATCATCCTTTGACACTCTTCATGAACAGGCTGGCGGCAAATGACACACAGTAAAAGGCCTGCACGGCCTGCACTGCTGGAAGCCGCACGGTGTACACACTGGCTCCCCAAAAGGCAATAGATGTCTGCGTCATCCATGTCAACCTTGGCAAGCAGCTCATCGCACATGCTGTGGTTGAATCTGAAAATATGGAATACTTGTTTTGTTTTTTTTTCGAAATTCACTAATGAGTCATGAGGAATCATGAGCTGTTGACAGTCTAGAAGCCATATGCTTACATTGCTTGACAATTTAACCATCGACACGCAAACCAATGAATAAAAACAATATTACATCCTTGTTGCCATCCCTGCGAGCAGCCCTTAGGCCCTTTGGATTCTGTGAACGAAACCCGCAATTCTTAGTTTTCAGAATTATGAGACATAAACTCCGAGTTTTGAAAAGTTCGGTGAATAGTGAATAGACAATAAACTATGCTATGCCTGATGTTTCACTTGTTCCCGATGCCACATCCACCAGCGGTCAAAAGTTCGACCAAATGACTGTGTTTGGTACTGCGCCTGCTGATCGCAGGCTGTCAAGCAGTTGCAAATATATATTCAACTGAACGGGCAACTCGTTGCGCAAGTATTTGGGCCTCACCATTTCCACAGGGATGCAGTTCAGCAGAACTGTGTAGGATTGCGTCTTCTCACTGCGCCTATCTTTTGAATCATCGAACAACATCGAAACATCTTGGGACATGGCCTTTGGCATGTACATGAGCTGGCTGCTTCTTTGGCTTTGTGAATTCAAGTCATTGAGCCAGCGTCCAGATTCCATTGGAGCATCCCAAAATATCAGTTTGTAAGACACCGTCGTTTGAATGTCCTCCTCAAGCGGTTCCGACTGCGTTTGCGCAGTTTCCACACTTGGTGTTTCTTCCGCAACCTCAACCAAAGACACGCAATCCTTCCCAACGGCTTTCTCTTGACAACCCGATGCCCAGACAGCAACTCGCAAGAACACAGTTACTTCAGCGGCCCATTTCATCAGAATTTGGCTGCACTGTGCAGCTTGCAACGCCACATGGGAATCTGGCAGGGATGACGATGAAGCGTTGGCACTGTCACTGCTTTTAGTAGAGGCAGGTTGGCTGCTAGCAGTTTGCTTACAGGATGCAGGTGCAGCAAGCGTGTGCAATTCAACCAGTTCCATCTCTGTTGCAACCTCATCCTCCAGCAAAAATTCGGAATTGATTTTCGGCTTTTCTGCATGGGAAGAAGATGAAGCCGATGATGCTGAATTTGCTGCCGCTGCAGCAGACCTTATTTGAAGGAAGAGATCAAAAGCACGCAACAGGCAGAGGTCACATCGATGAACCAGATTAGGGATGGCGCAAGTAAGAACAATGTCATTGAATCATTGAACAATGTTCATGATGTCTGAGTTAGCCTGGGTTAGCCACTGGTATCTCAACATTATTTGTATGTGTGTGCATCGTTGGTCAAAACCACACTTATTGCATTGTACAACTCTGTACAACCAATGATGGTTTCAAACGCAAAAAATCCCCATGTCTTCTTTACTATGCCATTGGCTTGGGACTGGCACTGGAACAGGAGAACTAATCAAGGACAAACAACTTTTGAGAAGGAAGAGAATCATTGCACACAGATTGCGCTTGCTCCAAAAGATGTTGAAGATCTGGATCATGCGGGCAGGTTGTGCCCTCTTCGTTTTCTTCATCCATATTTGATTCATCAACAGCCATTCCATCCAAGAGATCCCGCGCAAGAGCTTCCAAAATTTCTTCATCAGTCGCAGATGTTACTTGGCCTTTCTTAGGCACTCCAAGGTCCGGCATCTTTCTATGTTTTGCAGTGCCAGTTCGACCATGACACTTGCAACCGAAAACTAGGTTGCAATCCAAAGGAATGCGTTCCAGCACTTTTGCTTGTCCAACACAGCAACCATGCCCCCATGAAACCCGCCAGACTTCACAATTAATCTGCAACATATCAGCATTGCACGCATCATGCAAAATGTTCATAGTTTGCAATGAGTCTGTGTGCTTGACAGGAGTGATGACCTTGATGTAGAAATGCTTCTCAACGCAATCCTCCAAACTCTGGCTGCGCAACTCAACAACATCCCCAGCTTCTGAAATTAGCTGACACTCAGCCCAAAACACTTTGGAATAATGCTGGAGAGAAATCACACCAATGTACAACACAGTTTTTGTTGTCAAGGTTTTGTCATCATCCTCATCAGTTCCTGTCAGCTGTGGCATCGACACGCCTAGAAAGCAAAAGCAGAGCCCCTCCGTCGGTTTCAATGGAAAACCCTTCTTTTTTGAAATCCCCTGGAGCAGCAACAACATCTTAGCATGGCACATCTCTGGCGTGCGGCGACGGGGCCGGTCGTTGGCATTGCTGCTCTTGGCGGTAGGCCTGCCAATGATAGGAACAATGGTTCCTTCTCGGAAAGCTGCCTGATCATCTTGCAACGGCTGGCACTCTGGCTCTTCCTCCAGGGCTTGGAGGCAACAAGCGAATCTGCCACGGAAGACATCCACTCTTTGGTACGTTCATGTTGTTCAGTAGCAGTGTCCAAAAGACTCGATCTGTCAGCAGCTGTTGCGCCAAATTGACGAACATATGTTTTAACGTTCAGCCTGGAAGACAACAAAGGGATGTGCAAATTTGGCGCAGCACGGCACATGAGCTTAATAGTTGAATTGAGTCCTTCCACTGCCTGAGTGTCTAACCTCATCGCGTTGAACAGCAATTCAACGAAAGTTTTCAATTTTTCGTTCAACAACCCAGTGCGCACACAAGCCTCCAACTCCGATGGAAATGCTTTGCCAATTTTGCACATGTGCTTTTGGATTGATCTGTGCATTAGTTCCGCAGCTGAACAATTGGCAGGAAGCGGGTCCTGCTCATTGATCGTTGCATCTAGATCCAGAAGTTCTTGGGCAACCTGCTTCCTTTGGTCAGAGACTGTTTCTGGCCGGTGGAGTAGCCATGCCAACTTTAAAGGAAAGGCTCTTGTTTTGTCAACAATCCTTCTGATGAAATCAGCATTGCATTGGAGCAACGAAAAGTTCGCCAAATTCCAGTAACAACCATTGACCAACTCAAGCCAGGGCTCAGGTGAATTGAGCAAAAAATCAAACTCAAGTAGAGCACGCGGGGCCATAGAAACCACGAAGTTGAAAATGGTCAAGTGGCCAGAGTGAAGACTCTTTCCATCCCACGCATTATCTTTGTTTTGCTTCATCAGGAAAGCCATTGCGTGGCTCACAGGACCTCTAGACGTGCTTCCAATCAGAAGGGCCGCCCAAAAACCATCGTCCTTCAAAGCAGCAACAGATTCTACAGTCCATTTCCCCACTTCCAACTGATATGTTCCGACATCATCATCATCATCATCTGCTTTCTTGGAAACCGATTCAAGAAGTGATTTGGCTTTACGAAGAAGGGCTGCCTCATACACTGCTGTCAGCTCATCCCGTCCGCACTTCAACAGAAACTGTTCAATCGATTCAATGCTACCCCACCTGCCCCGCAAGGGCCGTGGAGGCAGAGCAGATGTAGCCACTTTGGCCCTTTCTTCTCCAAACAACTGCTTCCAAGTAGCGCGGATCTTGGAACTGTTGCCCCAGGACCGCCAAGTATTCACCACTTTTGCGCACGATGCAAAATATGAAGGAAACTTTGCCAAGGATGCTCGAACAATGAGGTGAATCTGATGAAGCAAGCATGGCATATGGAAAAACAGTGCCCGTTGGTCGGGTTCCAACTCTGAGGAAATCATGCGAGCGCACCTGGCTTGATCTGGCCCGCTGTCGCTGGACATCACATAGACCCTGATCCTCCGATGCTCCCCCTGATCAGAAAGCTCATTGCTGGACCAGTTTCTGGTAATTCCAACACCTGGACTGCTTAGCCCCTGCTGTCAAAAAAACTTCTATTGTATGTTTGTCCCATTGTCCCTAACTTTTTATGTTCAGTAATGTGACTGCTTGAAACACAATTTGCCTATGAAGAGAAACAGTGACACCATGAAATCACCAAATCACATGTGATGATATGGGTCACTTGACATTGGCCAACTTTACACATCAGACATGTTAAAGTTAAAGGATACCAAAACACACCCTGCGCATCCCAGTAATGACATCACACACCAGACATCCCGAAAACCTGGTGCATTGCATCTTTCTTTCACCCATTACGATGTCTTGATGTTGCAGTTATGTTGCATGTTTTGTTGATGGCAAACTGACAAAACAACACAGGTGTAGGTGTCGGTGTAGGGCAAATATCCCAATACCAAGCAGATCATCAAGGCCAAACCAATTCCCAAACTCGAAAATTCCAAAGACTGACTGAGAATTGATAATGGAAACCGACGGAAAATATTATACACAAAACAGAAATGAAACCATGTGACTCTGAAGCTGCTTCTGGTACATCTGGTAGATGATGCTGGCAGTAACCGATTCGGGAAGCATTTGGACATCGGCTAAGCATTGTCGCATCAGAATTTTGCAACCATTCGCACCATCCTCCTGATGAGGCAAAACATAGGCAGATCGAACAACGCAAGTGTGTACCTTCGAGGATTGAACAACGCTGGAATTTGTTGCGTCCCCACTGAATCCTTGAAATTCAAAGCAATCAAGCAATTGTTCTTTTGGTAAGTCTGCAATAGCATTGCTTGCCTGCTCATGGAAATCACAATGAGCTGCAAGAATGGAAGAGGAAAACATGTGTTCCCAGGCACAGCACGTTTGCCTGGACGATTCTGCATCCAATGTTTGCAATGTTGCAATGGTTCCACCGTGTCCCAAATTTCTGCTGAGTGCCAACTTGTAGCCCCCACGAATGGTGAGTCTAGTTTTTTTTGCCCAAGTTTTGCGACGTTTGGAATAATGAACAATCCCATGCTTAAGTTGCTCAACAGTTGATTTGCATTTGATCAATTCTCCACGCAGAACAGAGGTTCTCTTTCGAAAATACTCTCTCGATTTTTGATTCCGATCTCGCTCTGAGATGAGGACCCTGACAAGAGATCGCATTTGACCAATGTCATGGGTATCAAAAGCTTGGTGGACTAGCTGCATGGCATCTTCGCTCTTCACATTTGACAAATTTGACGAATCGTCTTCCAGCTGCAGTTGTCGACTAGCTGAGGTATCTGGAGAATCCAAGGCCACCAAAGCTGAGACAGAACTGGGCGGTGAAAACGAGAGCTCTGACCGACGGTCTGACCGATCACTTTTGCTTGAAACAGAGAACGCACGGCTAATGCGCTTGGATATAGGAAGCTCTACTTTAGGTGAACCATTGCTGTGCCTTGCAACGTCTTTGGACCTCAGAGCCGTTGCCACCTGGGCATCAATGTATTTCCAAAGATCTGTCGAAATGTTGTTAGAAAGAAATCCTGTCTGCTGCAAAAGTCCAGCAAGGTTCCATATGGTCAAATGACCTGAGAGTGAGTCTGAGTCCCCCAGCCGCAGCGCTGCAGCTTTGGCCGCCAATTCACGTTTCAACTTAGCAAAGTTCGTTTGGTCAAGGCTGCCATTCCTACAAATGACAAATTGGGCTGCTGCATTGAGCATGTCCTGGACTGACCTGAATTCGCAGCGGCATCGCTTCTGATCGAGGCCACTAAGGGAACTTGAACTCGAAGTTGGACACAAGTTCTCAGAAAGCCGAGCGTGAGAGTGCAAGGCCCGTGTCAACGCGGCGACCTCCTCTTCTGACTCTGCCATGCACAGCACCAGCCATAAAGCATTGTAATCAATGATGAAGAAATTGTCACTTGATACATCATAAATGTTGGCGATATTCATGGTTGGTTGCCTGGAAATTCAATGATTGGTTGGCTGGGCGGTACTAACCCCCATGGCCTCTTACACTTCAAACGTACATGTTTGCCAAGTGCTGTGTGGTTGCACGCATGCAACAAGGCTTATTTGGCAACATCGGCAACATGAATGGAAATAGCTGAATGATTCAGTGATTCAATCCCTTTCGTTGTCCAAGATCCTGCCCGCTGTCAATAAAATGGCGACTGACGCTTCGGGTTTCATTTTGGCAGCACGCTCAAAATGATTGCGTTCCAAATTCAAGTTTGTCAAATCTTTGGTGTTGTAATCGTCTCACATGATTCTTAACCTTTTACCAAAAACGCATTGTCCTCTAGAGCCACCATATGGAATGGACTGGACTGTTGCTGCAACGGTGCGTTGCAGGAACCCTTGAGTGGGGACGTCGGTTTCGGTCGATGGATCAAAGATGTATTCAGAACTGCAAAAGTTCTATTCGGGAACTTATATCCGGAAACTGTAGGGTTGTATCCCGAAATTTAAACTCGGAAACTGCATGGTTGCGTTCCGAAACTTATATGCGTAAACTGCAGGGTTGCATTCCCAAACTTGCATTCTGAAATTGTAGGGTTGTATGTATTCCAAAACTTTCACTGGAAACTGCAGGAATGTATTCAATCAAAGCTGTTTCAAGCAATGGACTTGAAAAGAAGTTTTTATTGTTACTGTTACTGTTACTCAATTTTTGCTGAAGCACTGAAGCACCAATGTCATAAGATGACCCATCAAATGTTCACACAGCCTCCGCGAAAAAAATCCGACGCATGATTCACATCACAGCTTTCTTCCGCACACGCGTGTGCTGCGCTGTCAAGTAAGCAAACCTGGGTGTTTTGACTTGCGATCAACATCAACAGCAACAGGAACATCAACATCACATTCAACACAGCGTCAACATCAACACAACATCGACATCAACATCAAAACGAACATCAACAACAACATCAACTTCATCATCAACAGGCAGCAACACCAACATCAAGACCAACATCAAGACCAACACAACATCAACACCACCTTCAACATCAACATCAAAATCAGCATCAAAATCAACGTCAACATTAAACTCAGCAAAATCAACATCAGCATCAAAATCAACATCATCCAAATGAACACCAAAACCCAACATCAGCATCAACATCCACATCAATATCAGCATCCACATCAACATCAAACACCAACACCGAAAGGAACATCAAAATCAACATCAGCATCCAACCAACAAAACATCAGCGTCATCATCAACATCAACATCAAAATCATCACAACATCAACACAGCACATCAACATCCATACCAACATCAACATCAACCTCAACATCAACCATCTTGTGGAGCCGACCCACTCTTCCCACTCTCCCACCCCACCCAACCCACCCACCCAGCCCCACTCCACCCCAATAAAATCACACGCTCCTTCGATGACATGTGTCTTGACCGATGGACCGATGACAATCTTGTGGAACCGTTGACAATCTTGTGGAACCGACTCGCTCTTCCCCTTGAGCCCACCCTCCACCCCATCCGACCCACCCAACCCCCCCACCCCCCACCTCCCACC